>JAOEGS010017611.1:0-47448 GCA_025447755.1 Corythornis vintsioides
CCTGACTGGTACCAACCCTGAGGTAGCAGTGGGGATGGCACAACACCCCTCAACTGTCTCCAGCCTGCTCCCCACAGGACAGTCATTTCCCCCCTCCCCCCTCATATCTAGTTTAAAGCTCTATCAATGAGCCCAGACAATTTATATGACAGAATCCTCCTTCCCCTTTGAGAGAGATCTACTCCGTCTGATGCCAGCAGACCAGGTGTCATAAAAAACCTCCCCATGGTCAAACAATCCAAAATTCCAACGGTGGCACCAGTCTCTCAGCCATGTGTTAATGACATGTATTTTACACCCCTTGTCTGTATTTCTCCCCACTACTTGAGGGATTGATGAAAAAACTACCTGTGCTCCTGAACCTTCAATCAATCTCCCTAACCCCTTGAAATCCTTTCTGATAGTAGTTAGGCTACTCTCAGAAATCTCATCATAACCCACCTGAAAAACTATTAAAGGATATAATCAGAGGGGTGCAACAGATCAGGCAGCTTCTTTTTAATGTCCTTAACCCGAGCCCCAGGGAAGCAGCAGACTTCCCTGCATGCTGGGTCGGGTCCTCTGTTTCCTTCAATAGAGAGTCTCCTACTACGAGAACCCTCCTTTTCTTCCTCACTGAGGAAGTCCTAAGTTGTGGGGCTGAGGGACAGGCTATGAACAAGTTGCCAGGTAGGTGGTCTTTATCAGAAAGGGCATCAAATTCCAGGGGTCCATACCCCTTGAGTGAGGGCAATGATGTTGGGGGGAGGGTGTGTGTGTGTGGAGGGAGAACCAGCCCAACCACACAAGGTTTCACTGCTGACAACCCACTGCACCTTTGTTTCTTCCACCTTCTTAGTTCTCCCTGTTCTAAATTCAAGGTAGCTTCAGGTACCTTGCTCATTAGTTGAGAAAGATGAACAAATGCCCCTCCTTAACGAACGACTGCCAACAAAAGCACAGACAGCTGACAGCCCTACCCAGCTCATATCTCTTGTTAGTCTGTCTACCCTGTTGCTAATGCAAACAAAGCAAAAGCAGTCTTAACACTTAGAGTGTGCTGATAAGTCACCACAGAAGTGTTACTAAAATATTTTTCCTTGTCAGTGGATCAGAGAGGATCTTCGAATTTAAATCCCTAAAGGTTGGGAAATTATCTTTCTGAATTTATATATAACATTAAATGCTACAGACACTGAGACGTTTAAGCTTTTGAGAAAAGGTTTTACCTGACACCATCACATGTTGTTGTACCACGTGATGTCTTTCTGGTCTACAGGATCCTTCCTGAGCTGAGGCAGAGAGGTGATTTTATTTTTTTTCTTTTCCTAAAGGAAAACAAAACCAAACAAAAACCCACAAACAAAACAAACAAAACCCACAATCAACAAAAGCCAAACCAAACCCAATAAAAAACAACAAAACCAAACCCCCACAGTCCTACATCCTTGCCCTTCCCCAGTATGACAGCTCCTTTGCTTTTTTTTCAAAAGTATTGCTACAGTTTCACCCAATGTTCTTATCTGGTCTTTCTCATATCAATATAAAAAGAGAAACACTATTTACAGGTGTCAATGTAGACTTCTGTGTTTGGCCTCCATATGAAGCTGTCCATATTTATTTGTCCTTGGCTTCATCTTTCAGGCCCAATACTCCCCAAGCATTTTTCAGAGCTTACCTCTCTGAGGTTGCTCTACCAGATGTCTTCTTACAGTGCCTTTCACAAAAATTTGTGACCCAAAAGACACTACTTAAAAATCTTGGGTTTGTTTTTTTTTTCACTAGAATGAGTGACTCTGGAAAAAAAAAAAATCAAGGTTATCTTCCTGGTTTTTTTTTTGTTTTGTTTTTTGTTTTATTCCAGTAATAATTGAAAAAAAACCAAACAAACCAGAAAACAAAACAAACTTGAAATGTATTCATTTTCCCCTGAATGGAAATTCTGTGCTCCCCATTGACACTCTAAATGAGATTGAGACATATTCCTACCAGCAAAGTGGCTTCTGATTTTTCTGTTTAAGTGTATAAATTTGTGTCACTTATAAACTGATAATAATCAGAAGGTATATGCATTAGGTATGAGTAACCTGCCTTTTTGGAAAGTTCATGTTTTGGTATGGATCCAAACTCTACACCTGAGGTCCACAGCAAGCTGATCTGAGAATGTTTTGCAAAGTAAGTGCCATAATGATGAGCATCACATCAGACTATCCTAGAAATTGTAGCAGCAATGACTTCAGCTCATGTAGAAATGTGAGGTTCTCACATTTCTACAAAAACCCATGCTGAAGGAAGCCATCCAGCCCTACTAGAGTTGAGTAAAGGCAGGGTGCTTGCTGGGGTCCCAGATCCAGAGATTAGGTTACTGGGAAAGCTGTTTTTACTGCTGGCATTTCACCCCTGACAGCCTGCATGTCTGACACAGGGGTGGGCTGGCAGCTAAACTGCCTAGCATGGTAAAAGCAGAGGCTAGGACAGTGATGAAGAGGGGATGCTGAAAAAGTTACAAATAGCAGATGATGTGAGCTGGGTGGGATCCCCAGCCCACCCCAGCAGACCCATGAGCACTGCTCTAAAAATCTGGAACCATGCTACGGGATTCTCTCTGCAAATAGCTGGTTTGTCCAGTCCTTCAGGCAGTAAGCTCATTTTCCCACGTTTCAGGCTCAGACTTACCCATACATGGGAGAAAGCGCTTGCCAGCTATAGTGGGGGTTTTGCTGTCAGGACTCCAGGACTCCACCTTACAATGGCAATACAGTATATATGTGATATGTCTTTAGGTAATTCTGGTTGAAGTCATCTGTATTTTAGTAAGGGGAACAACTATACAAGTTGTCATTACAGAAGTTTTGCACGAAGTTGGAATGACTAATGGTCATCAGCATGTGTCATGTGCTTCACCCCACTGCCACAGCCCAGGGGAATTAAATCACTCTGTGCAGTAAACAAGTACAGTTGTGAAAGCTCTCAGGTGCCTTTTCCCTGAACTCCCCACCCCTTCCACTTGGGAAAAGCAGCACATGGTTGTTTTTATTATGCTTCTATCACTTTGCACAGTCCAGTTTTATTTCAACAATAAAAATATAGAAATATAATTAACATCTTTGTTTTAAGGCAGAGTTTTTAAATTGCCACGTGTGACAACTGTTATGGCAGTGAAATCGTTAAAAGCATGTAAATGCTTAAACCATGTAGGCCTGGGAGATTATAGTTTCATTAGAGAAAAGGCTATAAAGTTAGACCTAGGTAATTACCTTTCCCATTAATGTTCAAAAATTCTTTGCTCCACTGAGAAGTGATTGTGGTGCATGATGCCTTCTGCGCTTTTACATTCAAACTGCAGGAGCCTTTATTTCATCAGCACAAACTGCAAGGAAACAGCGGCAGCCTTCCAGGTGTACTTTGCAAATTGGGGTTTAAATGTGGAACACATCAAATTAAAATTCAATATTAATTATTTTGTCTTCCTAGGAGCCTGAGTAGTTTAAAGCAGCAAGGGTAATTGTCTAACTCATTGTATGTGTCTACAGCGAACTTAATCATTATGTCAGCTTCCTAATAAAAGGTTATTATAGAAACAAAGATCCCAATTTTACATATGGTAGGCAAGGGAGAATTCGAAGAGCTAGTCTCCAAGGTAGACTTGAGGTTCTTGACAAATGATGCCCATGCTGTGATCAGATACTTAACAAGAAATCTCGTTATTAACTAGGCCTGTACAGATAATTAGCACTTGAGCTTCAAATTTTAAATCTGGCTTGAGATGTATAATTTATCAAAAGCCCTAGCTCACTGTCAAAGTCCTATAATAAGGCAGTGTTATTGATGAATTGAGATTAAGAGCAGATTGAAGAGAAAATTAGGCCACTGGTTAGTCTGAAAGGTCTGATTTCAATATTTGTAGTACTAATTTGGTATTATTTTGGTAAATGGCTGTGGTTCCCAAGTGTTGCATAGTATAAAAAAATATACTGTAAGTTATTATTCTAACAAAAAAAGTATTGTTTACTGTATGCTGAATTTTGCAGCACTAGCAGTTTAGTTAATAAGCTTCTTTACAGGATAAGTGTACCTGGTTTTATTGCATTAATTTATTATAACACATAGAGGATTTCAGGGTTTTATTCAGGGTTAGAAAATGTAGCTTCCTTGCATTAAAAGTTATATTACATTAGACTAATGATGATCAAATATGCCAATCCATAATTTAGCTGTTTCATTTATATCTTTGAATTGTCTTTCAAGCATTCTGTATGCTGGAATGCAGATAAATACCATTTTATATATTCAAGCTACATAAATTGAGCAATCTTTTTTTAATGATCGCCAGTAGCACTTCACTGCAAGTGGTTCCAAGAGAAAAGAAAAAGAAAAAAAAAAAAGAGTGACTTTATGCAACCTATCTATAGTAAAGTGCAGCTGCTAAGGTGTTAGATACACATTCATGACCTTTAGCATACTAAATCTTTTTGATACACATAATAAAATGAGATTTAAGGCAATATCTGATTTCCAGAATTATATTAGGCAAAATGTAAGGTTGGGACAAAACCTCTTTGGTTTTTCAGGGTTTAATTCTTAGACCGAGCACAGAGATCGTATCAAAACAGCACTATATTTTACTGTATATCCTGTCAAATATATACCAAAAGGAAGTATGTATCATTGTATAAATCTTATATATCATATCAATATCCTCCAGCAAAACAATTATGTCAGCCGCTGTGTGTTTCCAGGAAACTTTGCGCTGATAATCCCATGTAACCCGTTATTGGCAGTAGCTCCTTCCCTCTCAGTATCCAGCTGTCCAGCAGGGTATGCCAAGTCACAGCAGGACCTGAGGAGTGTTTGTATTCAACTGTGGCACTGAGCTTTATGGAGATTTGCCTTGTATATTGTGCACTTGCAGACAAGCGGGATTTCCAGGACCCAGCAGGGGCTCCCCCGTGTTTATGCTGAGGTGGTTAGCTAGTTGGCAAATTGCTTTGGGCCAGAAATGTGTGACAGAGGAAAATGTATTGCATTAGCTTTTCTATCAATAACATCTTAACGCTGACTTATAACACAATTGCTTTCATGGTGATTCGGCATCCTAATTTTAATTTTGGGATTGATTGAATTTTGTAATCAGGCCTCTTTGGTGATACCAGAAAGAAAACCTTTTTCTTCCTTCCTTAGAAATAATATACTATTAAAAATATAAACAATAAAATAGGAACACCGTTACCCACTGTAATAAGCCGTTGACTAATACATATTTACACTGACTTAGAAAACATATAATTTTAAAAATATATTCATTGGAATAATTTTAAGAAGATTTAAAATAATTTATTCTTTTAGCTGTTACATTGCTGTAAATACTGAAGCAGCATTTTGCAGGACCACTTGAGTCTTATGGGATTTTTAGTATATCTGTAAGAGATCCAAAAAAAAAAAGAGGGTACTGCAATTCTCAGCAGACAGAAATGCCAATTTATTCTTTAGTGGAAATTTTCATTCAGTCACTTCCCAAGTATTACTCACGTATCATGGACTGATTCCAATCTTGTTTATGCTGGACATATCTCTGCTGTGTATTAGTGCAATTTGAGACTGGGAGACCCTCCTAGTTGAATCAAGACTTATGGCAGTGTAAGAAGTAAATACAAGGAGCTTTAAGGGTCATTTAAGAGGCAAGTAATCAGTAAACCACAGTTTATTCAGAAAAACAATTTAGGAAGTATTTTGAATCTTTAAATGACAATTTTAAGTGTATGCAAAACTAAAAAATCTTTAGCTATTTCAGAATTTGGGAGAAAAAATGAGTATGTATATGACAGACAAAAGCACACCACAAGGCTCTGTCAATTTAGGACCCTTTGGAACTCCTCAGATAAGGCTGCTTTCTAATAAGCTTAGCTACCCAATCACCCGACTTTGAAGCCCTTTCACATGAAACATTCCCACAGCTTGTAAGGGGAGCTGAGCATACAAAAGATTGGCAGTAGAACGCACGTTCCTATATTTTATTATCTTCATAAAGCAAACATAATAATGATGTAATACTTTTCATGAACTGGTGTAGGAAATAACACATACCAGTGATCACCATGCAAAAGAAAAGAATGTAAATGCTTCTTACATAATACCTGGCATTTTACCCTGCCTTATTAAAAACAAACAGATTTGTTACTCAGGTGATTCACTCTGTCATTCCTACATTCCTTTTTCAAATGATTTGGTAGTGCTGGAATAAATTAACATGTGGGCTGTATAAATAACAATACAGACTAGGTCGAGGCTCAAGGAGTCCTATTTATATAATTACAAATAGAGACTACTTAGTGCAATGCAGGATTTTGCCAAGAGAGATTCCTTCAGCTAGTCCAGATCCATTCCAAAACTATGGATATAATTCTGATCTGCATGCTCCCAATAAGATGAATTACGAAATTCCAGGAGGAAGATTTCCTGCACTTCGATGTCGTTAGAAGAAAGGCAAAGTTGTGCTTCTACTCAGCGTGACCCCCCCGACAATTGTAAAAATACTAACTTGGCGTTACTAGTTCACAACCGGGGTGCCAAAGCAGCGGCTCGACCGCTACACTGCGGGAACGGCGGGCGTACACTTAAAAAAAATAATAAATTAAACGTTTTAAAGAGAAACCTGAACGTTCTCGGCTGCCTGTTTTGTGGTGGCTCACGCTTGACGCTGTCTCCCGCCACCGCGAGCGGAACATCCCCGCAGCCTCAAGCCCCGGCTCCCGGGCATCCCTTGCGGTCGGCCGCCGAGAGGGGGCTCCCGCGCACCACGGAACTGCCCGCGCGGCGCGGGGCGGGGCCGGGCCGAGGTCGGGGGCGAGGGGCCGGAGCCCCTGCCGCAGTTGCGGCTGCTGGCTGCGTGCGGCAGTTCGCAGAGGGCTTTGTACTTCGCTTTGAAAAGGAGCGGGATGTCGGGAGTGCCGGGTTTTCTCTCTTTTTTTTTTTTTTTTTTTTTTTTCCCCTGGGAAAAGAGCGAGAGCAGCCCCTCGGGAAGAAGGGCTGCCTTTGGTCTGGGACAGGGTGGGAACCCAAATTTTCATAAAATAAATATTCTGGATACAGACCAAGGTAACATAATGCATGGGTTTCACTTAGACTGTTAAAGCATTCCCCTTTCCGTTTCCATTAACCAGCTATTTCCAATAGACCAGTGTAACAGAAGGAAGAAAACCTTGGTATAGTTGATAGCAAGAAAACCTTTGGTATAGGTGATAGCAAATAAAAGTTACATTCTATAGAATGAACTAGACATTTGCAATCAGTTCATTTTTAAAACGTATGTGGATGTTTTAAACTCTTTTTATCTGTTGTGGTAGGGTTTAGGGTTGAGTGGGGTTTTATTTGTTTTTTATTTGGTTTAGGATTTTTTGTGGGTTTTTTGTTGTTTGTTTGGGTTTTTTTTTTTGGTGTGAGGGTGTGTGTGTGTCTTTTTCTTTTCTTTAATTAAATACTTCAGGAAGACAACTGTCCAGAAAGCTTAGGGCATTTTCTAACTGGAATACAGCTCTATAGTCTGTGACAGTGTACAGTGGTTGATGAGTTAGTTCTAGAGGCTTCTGAATTTTAATGATGTTGGAGATGATATTGTGTGTCCTTCAGCTTGTTAGAGTGACACTAGCACTCCATAAATCATAATACCTATGTATTGTAAAATCAATACAAAAGTGCTATCTCAGCGCTAAACCTTAATAAGTTTTTCGGTGCTCTAACAGCTTAAACTTTGTTGTAATGCCATTGGACCTGTAGGTTAGGATCAGAGCATGCCTAATTTGTTTTGTAATAGAGACTTTTCTTTAATGAAGGACCGATTAGCAAAGCTTTGGTTGCCACTCTGGTGATCAGTTGGCAGAACAGCCTCTGCAATTAAACTCGTGTATCTCTGTCCTGAAGCAAAAAAGCAGGCTTAAACAGTCAATAAATGTTAATCCAGTCAGAACCTGTCTGTGCCTTTGAAGGCTGCCCATGAGGGGTTTTTCAAATCACATTTTTTTCATCTTGTTTTAAATATGAAGGTCCCTATAGAGCTGGTACGTAGTGTACAAGGCCTCCCACTGCTCTGTAATAAGATCTGGCATACTAACAGCATTCTGTACAGATCTGTCATCTTTAGGTTTGTTTGCCCCTCCCCATCCCAGCATACCTATCTGTATATTTACTGCTTAAGAAATAAAGCAATCATCGTGTTTTTGTTTCCTACACACTAAAATAAAAAGGCTTCTTGAAAAATCTGTATACAAAACATGTTACTGTTACATGTTACATTTTTTTTTAATTTACAAATATCTCCCTCAGACTTTTTCCCATTATTATTTGTTTCTTTGTGGGATGATATTCAGAGGAGAAAGTTTACGTTTATAAACAGAAAAGCATACATCTGACAAAAAACTGTCCTTAGAGCAAGCAAAAAGAAAAGTTGAACCTTATCTAGACTGTTGTTGCTCTCTAGGAGATGCTTCTCATGAAACACTGCCAGATATTTAGCTAATTCTGTTTTCCATTCTTGTCTGTTTGCTTTTTTTTTTCCTATTAGCAGGATGAAAAAAACAGCTGGTAACTAAAAGCAGAGTAAGCTTTAGCAGAAAGTTGGCTGATAGAGTTGGGAGGGAAATGTGGGTTAAAGAAGAGGCAATTCCCAATCTTTAAATGCTTTCCAGTTGTGGAAACGCAGCCACTGCTATGAACTTAATTTTCTTTTATTTCCCAGCCTATTTTCTAACTATCCCTTTAGCTTCATAGATAGTTATACATAAAGCATTAACATACATGGGAGAGGGCATTTAGCCTAAACATAACTGGCATCCCCTTTGTGTCACTTTGTAGAATTTAGCTTTAGCTCTTCATTGGGACACTGAGAGCTTCAGACAAAAAGATGGAGACTTGTATGAGTCATTGGATTGGAAATAAAATATTGCTGCTGGATAGAGAAGGACAACTGTTTTTACAGGAATATTAGTTTCTTTTTACAAAGAGCCAATTTTATCACTAGCACAACACTGACTTTGCCAGAGTCACTCTGTTACCTGCCAGCATGATCTGGAAGGGTTTGGAGGACACGAACTGACAAGGGAGACTTGTAATAACCCTCTGGACAATGCAATTGGTACAGTGCAGTCATGCAAGATTTCAGCAAAGGCAGGCAAGAGTGCCAATACTGTGATGGGATGTTCTCTGCTCCTTCCTTTTGGCTATCAGAATGGTATACAAACCACCAAGTTTGCTTTAGTTTAAGATGTGCCCAGGGAATTAATAGCTAAGTGTAGCACTGTAGGCATTATTATTAACTACATTTGTATTACTTATAGATACTAGTATATACATCTATCCTCCATATTTGGTAGTTTGAAAAGATTAGATTCTGATGATGAATGAGATTTTTTTTTAAATACAAAAATATAAAATTTTAAAACTACCACTCTCCCCTCCAGATTTTTCAAGCCTTGCTCTATTGCAAGACCAGTCACAGACAGTAACAGAAGTTGTGGTGTAACTATGCAGTGTATGTCAGGCTGGGTCAGGTTCAGCCTGAGGTACAGATTTCATTAATACTGGAAGCTGAGCTCCAATAAGTAATATATTTTGTCCTATCATTTACTGTGGTTCCTTTTTCATGACACCTGATTCCATCTTTAGTTTTGATCATTTAATTCAGACTAGTTTATGGTACAGGTACCTGCTCTGACTTACCTCTTATATCACCACTGATTTCAGACCTCTGTAGGTATTTTCTTTAGTAGCTGGCATTATACATCCAAGATCTATCTTTATTTTGTTGAGATCACAGGAGGGCAAAGGAAGACAAAAGGCACTGGCATCAGACTTTGGGTTCCCATTCAGCTGGGTTGTGTGCAACCTTGCAGAAAGCATAGAGGAGATTCTTGCAGAAATACAGAAATCAAAACTGTAATCTTCAGGTTCTTAGTCATTACAAACATGAGCAGGGACTGCAAAGTAAAAAAAACAAAAAAACAAAAAAAAACAAAAACAAAAACCAAAACCAAAACCAGTCAGTCAATGTCTTTCTAATAAAATAGAACAAAGGAATTCCAAATAGGCAAAAGATATCTTTAAGTACTAGGAAGTGCTTATTCAGAGCATAAGGCTGTAGATACAACCAAGTCCTAGGCAATGACAATAAAAATAGCAGATATTGATGGCCTGAAAGTCCTTCTAATCCACAAAACATATTTGTAAATTACATTCCTGTCTTATAATACATTAATTGTTGCATCTAAAAATCTTTATTTTTCAAGTGAGATCTGCTGAATAAGGTTCTGACATTTCTTTCATTTAATTATCCATCATTCTATCACAGAGTTGGGCCACATGTTGCTGTTTGCATTAGGTTAGTGATGTAGCTAAGTCAGCACATCCCCAAATGTGAGAAAACAGGATTTGAACCTGCAGACTGTTTACTACTTCCAAAAGGGAATCAAAGGGAGCTAATACCTCTGAAACTGTACATGAGATATTGCTATTACAGCAGACCTGCTAAAGCATTAAGAAATGCATACAGCATTTAAAAAATGAGACTGTCTTCATGTTTACAAGGGTTCTTGTAAGACAGGAAAAAGCGGGCATGCATAGAGGGTAGCTGTGGCAGGAAGTGCTGACCATGTCCATATGTAAAATCCCTCTAGTTATTTTCCAATGTATCTGCTAGCCCTGCATCATATTTAAGTTTGAACTAACCTTGTAAGAAAACAAAGCTCTGATGAGCAGAACCAATGTTAGTTCCAGTGAAACTGACTTCTGATCACTTTCTCACAAAGGTGTCTGTGTATGGTCAGTGGAAAGCAGCAGGATTAGGAAGTGATGTACACCCTCTCCATTCAACAGATTCAGTCTGTTTATTTTTAAAAGTGTCTGGTTACTAGGCTAGTATTTCCCTCTGGAGGACTGGAGTTGTTTATGTAAAGGTGAGTTGTCTTTATAAGCTGGGACTGAGGTGGAGAGAAGGGTTTGGAAGGGAGGAAGAGGGATAGTCTAAGCACTAGGTTGTACTTGTTTTCCACTAGAGAACATAAAATGGTTTCAGTTGGAAGGTAGCTTTAACTATCATGTCATCAAGCATCCCTGCATTGAGCAGGGACATTTTTAACTAGATGAAGGTGCTCAGAGCCCCATCCAACCTGACCTGGAACGGTTCCAGAGATGAGGTATCTACCACCTCTCTGGGCAACATGTGACAATTTACCATCCTCATTGTAAAAAATTTCTTCCTTATATCTAGTCTAAATCTACTCTATTTTAGTTTAAGACCATTGTCCCTTGTCCTATCACAACAAGTCTTACTAAAAAGACTGTCCCACTCTTTCTTATTGACCCCTTTTAAGTACTGGAAAGTTGCAATAAGGTCTCCCTGGAGCCTTCCCTTCTCCAGGATGAACAACTCCAAATCCCTTAGGCTTTCTAGGTGCTAGCACATACTGAACAACTGTACAATCACAGCACAAGGGTGATCATTTTTGCAAATAGAGAAAAAATAAAATATAAACAAATTCTCAAGGTGACAAATGAAATCTAGCTCATGTCTGAAGAAGCGTGTGCATTTCTCCTCTGCCCCTTTCATTCACTTTTCCGTTTGCACAACTTTGGGTTACTCATGGGTATAGGTCACATCAGCTGCTCAAAGCAGGTACCAACTCAGTGGCTGGAAGGAGTAAAAATATATTTGGAGTAATTCTTGTGTGAGCCACAGTGGTCTGGGCAGCCTCTGTAATTGTGAGAGACTCAAAAGACTCTGCCAGAAATTTAGGAGCCTCTGTCTGTCATTCCATTGGACTCCCAGGGTCAACCCTGGGTGGCTGCAGGAGGTGAAACTTTAAGTAGACTACAGCCTTATAAAATACAAGCAGTCACATACTTGAAAGCCTAATGATCAGTTTAGCTTGGCTTAATTGGGTTTATGTGTTCAAGGATATCCTGGCAGCTACTCTTGGAGAAAATTAAAGCTGGAACAAAATTCTGCTGATCTGATGGAGAGCCTGAGTCTGCCTCTGCATGAGAGACAGTTCTCTTAGCTGACTCCTTGTACTCAGGAAGATGGGCTGAGCCTAAATATCTCACTTGTCCATCAGCCATTACTTCTCTTTTTTTTGGGGTGGTGACAAAGCTCTGTGCTTGGGAAGCTGATGAGTTGGCACAGTGCTGCTTACTCACTTTCTCTCCCTTTCAAATCTCAATCACCCATTGCAAAAATGAGTCCATGATTAATAGATTTTTGAATTGGCTTATAATTGGTTATTCTACTCTATAATATTAATTTTCATCTTCAACTGTTCATTGATCGAAGAATACTGGATGTGGATTGTTAGTTTTCTTCATGACAGTTATATTGAAGAATGATTTGGAGAATATGTTAGTGCATATTGATGACATTTTCCATCTCCTTTGTGTTTTCAGAGTATTTCCCCTACTTGCTTCCTTCAAATAAGAAAAACTAGTTTCTGCACCTTGCATTTTTTACCTATCTTTTTAATAAACTGTTAAAAATGAAAGAAAAAAAAAAAAAGACAAAATTAACACATGCAAAAAAAAGTAAACTGCATTAAAATGAGGAAGACTCTCCTGAAGAAAAATGAGTCAGATTTGCCTATCTTACCAGTCTTTCTGATTTCCTTTCAAATACTTCCACTTCTTTCTCCATGTTGCAGTGTTTCCAAGTGCATGGTAGTGTCCTGACTCATTGAGCATTTCTACAGACTACAGTGAAGCTGAAACAGAAACATTTGCAGTAAGATCATTTATGATGTGCTCAATTCAATTCAAAATTTCTGGATATAGATGGGCTATGTGAATACTTATGAAGTAATGTGCTCATCCATAATGTGGAAATGAAACAAACAGTGGTTAACCACCCACAACTGGAAGAGATCCCCCAGTTGGATCTGTGGCACAAGGCTAGGAAAGGCTGATGTTGCTACTGCTATGTGCAAAGGGGAGGGGGACAATGATGGCTTCTCTACCTGAGTATTTAGTGACTTGGGCACTCCTGCAGCTTGGGGGACACTGATCCTCTTGGCACAGCTATTCAAAGGCTCCAGGGACTACTTTAATACCAGTACCCTCATGTGAGCAGCTTTTGTGGGGCTTTTTTCTGTCAAAGCTGCTTGATGTCTTCCATGGCGTCAGGATCACACTCTGTGTATTAAGTGCATGCAAGTGCAACAACCTACTTTCAAACTTCCCTTGAGATAATTAATAATATAAAACAAAAAAGCATCACAAGGCTATATGCTTCTCACCTCAAACCTTCATACTTTTAACAATTAACTTGCTGCAGAAGACTGCCAAATTGTGTAACTATGCTCATTTTAAAAACTGGGTGTTTTTGTCTTCCAAGAAGTGGCAAACCTAATTTCACCAAAAATTTGTATTTAGGAAACAACTGACAAACCACACACATAACCACAGGCAGAGCTTGATTTGCTACTAGGGTGAACCATGGCATGCCACATTTCAGCCTGAAGCAATTTTTTTACAGTCAAGTTATAAAGCCCTGAATGGGGGGGGTTATTGTGGAAATGCTGACAGAACCATAGTGGTGCTACTGGCTGCCTCTCTAATTAGCCCAAAGAATAGAAAGTTTTATTTTGCAATATGTGGTAAGCACTGTTGTCCTGGTGTTGTAGGATTATGCCAGAACTATAAGCTTAATTTGGTGCTACATATTCTATTACCAATTTGAAAAGGCGAGTTTGACTTTTTTGCTGTCATGAAGTGTTAGCACTTGCAGGCAGCAACCTTGATTTGTACTTTCAATTATATAAATATTAAAAGGTGTAGTTTGGATTTGTTTTTGGTGACAGTTGCAGATCCCTGCTGTGTTCACTCTACTTTGAAGAAGATGTGGAGACCATGTGGTGTTCTTGCATGTTTTCCAGAGACTACTTTTAAATTCCTTCAATAAAAGTTACTTATATTCCTGTTTAAGTGTTTTGTGGTAATGTTTACAGAGAAACATCCTGCCAGCAGACTAAAGTAAATAAAAGACAGGACACCAGTAACATAAACTACATCATTTTACTACTGTTCTCCCACCACCTACACTCCCCCATCTTTTCCAGAGCTCCCTGCTTATAATTACACCTACCTGGCCCAGCTTCCACTGGTTTTAACTCGCAGAGTGCAAGAAGCCATTTACCCTTCCACCCTATCATTTTCTACTGCAAGGTTGCTGTACTAGCAACTTCTGTGTTTTACCATTTCTTCATCAAAATTAGTTATTTTTTAACTAAGACTCTCTTACTGTGCAGCCTATCGTAGTGCTTACTAGCTCTTGTTGCACCCCCCCATGACAGCTACCTTACAACCAGTAACAAAAGAGCAGTCCTTTCTCCAAAGGTAGGGCAAACATAAGAGAAATGGATAGCTGCAATTATAAGATTACACAGTCTTGTGACATACCAAGCATATCTTAAAAACATGCATAATTATACGAAAATGAGTCGACCCACTGATTTAAATGAGACAACTACGTGATTAAGTGCTGTGCTATGCTTTCATTTTGCTAATTTGTTTGTTTGGGTTTTTTCTCCTAATGCAGTACCTACAGTGTCTTGAAAAATGTTACTCACTTACAGTTGCTATATAATTGCTGTTGCTGCTATTGTTAGTGTGCTGGGGCTAGGCACAGACCTTTGCATCAGGGGAAGGCTACAGTAAGGTTCTAAATAGTAAATTTAAAAAATTATATATATGGGTATTATTCCTTCAACTGGCTACAAATCCTTATTAGTTATTATACTATCAGAATAAAATCTTATGTTTACACCTCCTTTCTCATTTTTGGATAAAACTCTGAATTCATAACAGTGCCTCCTGTTGTAGTCAACATCATGCTATTTGGCACTACAAGGATTAATTGAGTGACAATAAGTAATTAATCTATTCTCTTTCTTCCAGTCCCTGCTTTCTACACCCATCCATTTGCAAGGAATGCCTTTGTCTGGTACTTGACAGTACCTGCAAAGGCTTCAATACTGAATTTAGTATGTCTGCAGAGATTACACTAAAAACAACAGTGGATTATTTTCTAAGTGTTAATCTGTAATGCAGGGATTTGTGCTTGTTCAGCAAAGCAAGGTCTCAATTTCCTTCCTTCTTTGTATTTTACTTGCTGCCACCCAGGCAGGAGGTAGCCACTCAGGAATGACCTGATGGGCTCATGCATCGTCATTTGACTCAACCAGATCTGACCCAACAAGCAGTGCTCAGAATTAGATCACAGTCTCTGCATGCATTAAGATCTACAACCTACAGTAGCTCTGCCAGTCTGCTGAGCAACCAGACTGGCTCTGATTGAAATTACCATTTTGATACTCTGACCTTCAAATCTCTTAATAAAGCAGAAAACGACCTGTCCGCTTGTCCTTCTGGCTGTGGGGAGGCAGAGTGGCACCAGCTGAGTGAGCCAATACAAGATTCAACTTAATCCATGCTCCCAAATAGAGCATCAAGACAAGGAGAAAAAAAAAAAAAAAAAAAAAAAAAAGAGTCTGATTCTTATTTACAACAGGGAATGCTCCTGCTGCCACAAATGGGCCTTCTGCACCCCACAGAGGGTCAATAAGGGTCCTGCCAGTGCCTGGCTAAATGGGCAGTAACAAACACCTTCTGCGCCAGCTCCAGCACCTGGGTGCATTTTAAAATGCATCACAAATCACATGCTGCAACATCCGCTCCAATACTTTGCACTTAGATAAGCATATAGAGATGTCTGGCCACTGTTGAATAATGAGCTCGTCTTCAGAGCTTGGAGGAGAAGGGTTGAAATGGAAAGAGTTTCTTTAAAGGAGGAGAAAATTGTAACAAAGGGGAGTAATTATTTTCTGTGTTCATCTGAAGATTATGCATAGACAGAATGAACAATACCCACTCCTAGTGCTGTTATACCCTATGAAACCTGACATGAAGGAAAAGACAACCTCATCTTCAAAAAATAAATTCTTCTTTAAGTACTGTATCACCATTTGATGACTAGTAGCTTTAAACTACTACTTAACTAGTATAAGGCAAAAGAGAATCTACTGAAATAAACTGGACTATTTTATACCTATTTAGACCTAGCTGCAATTTGTTTTTTTGTTTCCAGAGTAAATACGGGAAAACACCAATACAACAACTATTTGCAGCTATCAATTAACTATTTCTAGATCTCTTGGTTTAAAGATATGTCTTACTATATGCAAAAAACACTACATTGAACCAAACAACACCCATTTCCCTTCCAGACTTGCTCACGAAAATAAGGAACCTTTCTACATTAAACCTCTCTCATAGTAGAAGGAGTAAAACAATTAGCTAAGGTCTATTGCTAAAAAAAAAAAAAAAAAAAAAAGACAAAGACCAAAAGCAAGTAGAGAAAGTAGAGAAGATTGCTAAGAGCAAGACGAAATGAACAGGTATATGAAAAAAGGTTTTGTGTTGTATTATCCATGAAGCTGATAACTGCATCTTATTTATTAAACATTTCCATTATTAAAACTAAAATATATTGATGTTTTTCATGAGAATCGGCAAGTACTTTCATTGCTTTGTAAAACAGTATTGAATTGTACTCTATAAATCTCATCTCTATATAGATTTTGAGGGTGTTCATTCACACATATTTATAAGCATTTAAACTGTACCATTTTTTTTCTTCTAACAAAAATTTTATAACAAATTTCAGCCAACCTAGTTTTGTTAATATAAAAATCTATAACTTTCAACATATCAGCCAACAGCTAATCAAACTCTTTTCAACATTAAGAAAGGACCTGATTACATGTGATTCATTTTCAGTAAAGCTTCATCTTCTTGTAGCTGACCACAGATAAAACTCATGATGCAGTCCTGGTAGGTGCATATTCCAGCTGTTGACATTTGATAAAATGTTACAAACCACCATTTTCCTGATAAAGCAGGAACTTCTGTATAGAAGAAAAATGACCAGTGAAGACAAACACTCCCTTTAGGGGACAGAGCATTTTGATTGTCCCAGATGTAAAGAGCATCACAGATACAGATCCCAAAGGTGACATCCAGCTGGAATTTGTGATGGGTTTAATCACACCACATGGATAATAGACTCAGGAAAAAGGGCTATGTGCTAACAGACACACAGTACCAGAAATACAAAAAGGAAGTGCCTAATTCCTACACATCTCATAGCTGTCACTCCTCTTGAGGCCTACAGCTACCTGCATATGAATATGGTGGGTTCCCACTTGTTTTGCATCAGTAGGAAGGTTAGTAGGTAGTGCTGTAAGGACAGTCTGGGCATCTCCTCTGCCCTTTGAACGGTCCCAGCCTAGGGTCTCTCCACCACCACAGTATTTCTGCACTTGCTGCCATGGGGGCCAGAGCGTGCATCACAGCTAGGCTGGAACCTCATTCCATCTCTGGCAGCACCTCTAGATAAGGCATGTTTGTTTTGGGTGGGAAATCGAAATAGGGGAAAAATTATGTGTGAGGGGAACAGTAGACTCAATTGAGATGAATAAGGCAGAAGAAACATACCTGGGTGACACTGGGTGGAGTTGGCCAGGATGTCTCTGGCTCCAGCCGTCTTGAAGCTTTACCCCTATGGCCTGCAAGGGACCAATTAGTGTATTGAGGACAGCACAGAAATAAGCTGGTTTTTAAAATGCTCTGATGATTTGATCCTGGAGATTAATTTTCTGTTTTCACTGATATCACTCAGTCATAGCAAGAGACTTTTGTGAACCCAAAATGAAAGCAAAGCAGGGCTGTTATATTTGTTTGTTTGTTTTCCCCTGAAAAAAATGTTTTATACTTTAGACTTCTTAATAGCAACAGCATTGCATATACAATGATTCAGGTGATCATAGATGAGAGATTCACCCAAACACAAATGGACCTTGGAAGCTGCACATAGTTGCATGTGAGGGCAAACAGAGCAGTGTAGACTAGGCTTAATGATATTCTCATCATTCAGCGAAGCAGAGAAGATTAAGATTTCCCATCCTTCTGCCAGTCTTTCCTTGTGTGACCCTGTTTGTACCTGCCCCACCATCCACCAGTGACCCTATGTCAAGCATCAAAATACTCTCCCTACTCACACCAGGGCCCCATGCATATGGTAGTGGCTGCTGCATCCTGGTAGCCCATAGCCTCTTCTTCAGTTTTGTGCTCTTCCATCATCTTCAACAGTGCTTTGTGTCAGATTCCTTCAGGATGGTGCAGCTGGTGTTAAGGAAAAGACAAGAAATGGTGCTAACTGCCACATAACCTTTTTACTGTTGCGATATCACTCCAAAGCAAGGCTGTGGCTTTTACTGGTGTTAATCTGGATTTGTACTTGTGAATCTGCAAAATTTGACACAAGTGAACTTCCAAGTGAGCTGTGCATAGGAAAATAAGGAATTGCTTTTTAGGTAACTCTCACCAGTATTGCATATTAGACCTTTAGTGCATTACAGCAGGGAATTTAGCTCACTTTTTATAACTGGATTGTGTGTTTAGTGTACTGATATCTACAGTCTGACTCTCCCAGCTTATCCTTCCCATACCATTTATCCCACTGCAAAAGAATTACTAAGTGGATCTAGAAGAGCAACATACTAGTCCAATTGGCTTTTATCCTCATTTTATGTTCTGTCTCCACAAGCACAAAAATTTTAGGGAGTCAGGGTTATGTGGAATATATATTTAGTCCTACACAGCACTGCTTCTACTGAGTAGGAAGAAGAAAATACCTAGTACCATGCTTTCCTTCTGTTCTTTTTGTTAAAATTTTAATGACATGTTCCAAATGTCTAAAACATTTATGAAAGACATGGGAAGCTATAATCTGCACACTTATCTTTTAGGGCTTTTTAACACATCTTCCAAGAAGTCCCAGAGATGCTGGCCAACCCATTATGTGTAATGAATCTTGGCGTGAAAAAACAGCACAGCAGCAGCTACACATGAAGCAGCCTATACCATAAATTATCTCAAATACAAACCAAATTCCCCTTGTTTATCATGTATATAAAGCAACAATGTTCAAGATGCCCTCCAGAAGTGCTGGACTGCATATAATATTACTCACAGCATAACAAGGTCTAGTTCTGTCATTGCAATTGCTTCTTTCTTCGGATGATGAAGTGCAGATACATAGCAATAGGAAGGCTGTCCAGAGAAATAAAAATATCAACAGGTTTAACAAAAAGTCTGGGCCAACTGTGTGAAGATGTGTATTAGTGACACTGCAGATGAAGTATATAATTAAGATCTTCACTGGGGCAGCACAGTGTAGCCCTGCTGAGCTTAATACTGAGAATAGGTTGATTAAGAGTAACTCAAGATCAGAATATAGTAGAGATTGTGCAAAAAAACACCATTCTGCTTGGAAATGTATTTATATCACATGTAATGCTGCTTAGTACCAATCTTCATCTACCTGTTCTATCACCAAGAAGGAATCCATACCTGTGTGTCTGGGACACTGCTAAATCTGTCTATGGAAACAGTAAATTTCAGCACAGTCCTACCTGCCTCAGGTATGCAGGAATCATCCCACTGAGAAACTGGAATACTGGCCTGGAAGCCACAGAAATACAGAAGCAGAGATGGCTGAATGAGGAGCTCCTGCCTTGAGTCCCACAGGTGATTTTCAGACAGGCAAAGCTGTCAATGGAATCCTCATCCTGTAGGATTTTTCCTAATGACCTAAGGTATGAGGTTATGCAGGTGTAATCAGAAGTACATGCTCTTCCCAATGTAATCTTGTGGTAGAGCTTGTTCCAATCAGGACAGAGAGCACCTTTCATCAGGAATGAGGCAAAATTAGTTTTATCTGCAAAATTCATGACCCTGCAGTTATAACCTCTGCTGCCCTGAGGTGGTCAGAGGTTTATGTTGTGAATGCACATTACACTTTCAGTGACTGAAGAGGCAACCAGAGATGTTGGATGTGCTACCAGGGTAGGTGGCTCCTCTGGAAGTCAGTTCTATAGTACAAGGAAAGTGGAAGCATTTCTTTGTCAGGTTGCTTAAGAGAGAAAATGGTAATTAATTGAAACCTCTTGGAGGTTTGCAATGTTGGAAACGATTCCCAGAGAGGAAGATATCAGTATATAGTCAGAAAAAAGGTGCTGAAAGGTATAGTCTATCCACTGAAAGTTTGTGCAACATAATATCGTCCAGTAGTACCATAAAGGGTGTGAACTTGTATTTTCTCTACAAGCAAATACAGTGTACCCTTATTGTATACCTTCATAGGTACACAGTATCTATCTCCTAGTATCTATAATTTGTTTCCATATAAACATATGACAGCCTGTTATATTTTAGTTAGTCAGATCTGAGCATCTGCAACATCATTTTCACTATTTTTTTTACATAATTCTTTTATATTATCATTTTCAACCATTAGAAATAATTTCACAAAGCAACGATGTATAAAGCAGAAACAGCAAATAAGAAGAGAGAAAATTTACAGTATCTCCACAAGACCCACATCACTTGGGCATTTGTTACCTTTGAAAGATCCTCCTAGAATTTGTGTAAAAGATGTGTTAGTTTCCTGTGGCAGAATTTGTACATAACAGCAAGATTTTGGATCTTGCTAGCTCAGGGCAAAAAGTCACGCTTTGGAGCAGTTGCCCCAGCAGGAGGATAAAAGATGATGGTTGGTAATTACATCAGTTTTGCACTGTTGAGCAAATGTTCTTGCAGATAGATTTTGGCTGGCATTTACAGAACATAGCTAGCGAATCTCATGATAGTATTGGAGGAATGCTGCTACAAGTGGATGGAGCTGCATGCTTGTAATAAAAAGATGAAAGAAATGAAAAGCGTACCAGCTAAAATTTCAAGACTGGGTTTTGTTTTTTAAAGAGTTATATTTAATCTTGAGTAACTTCAGTGTGGGTCAGTGGATTTAGGACTTAGTTTAATAAGCTATATGTGGTATGATTTTCCAATATCCAGAGAAGACATAATAGTCTGCATATGGCCAAAATTACAGAAATTGAAGAAGATTCAGGGCTAGAGGGGCAGAAAAATAATAGAAAGCTAGGAACTTTACCTGCATATGACTGACAGCAGTTTGAAGAAAATTGGACAGTGACCAAAACCACAAGGTAAAATCTATTAGAAAGAGAACCCAGCTCAAGAACTGACTTTATAGTAATAGATGCAATATTGTGGGAAAAAGGATTGTATCTATATCTTCGTAGGCAATTCCAATTTTTTAAAAATATTAACTAATTATTAGCCAATATAATTTATCCCTGGGATGAAGAGGCATTATTTATTTCATCACATGACTGAAAAATGACTGGCTTAAGCTCATGTAGCAACTCAGCTGCAAAAACATAATTGTGGCTCAAGATCTCCCACTCTCAGTCCTGTCCTTAGCCTTTAGATAGGCTTCCGAATAGGTCCTCTTGTAGTGTTAAGTTCAACATAAAAGGCAGAATGGTGAAAATAAGCCACAGTCTGGGAAATTCACAGTATTTCTACCAAAACAAGCTCCTGAAGACTGAACTAATTTTTAAATCAGCCAATTAAATGTATAACTTTCCACAACTTTTTGTACATTGAATGATGGAAATGTGATACCACAAGGGAGCTGGACTCCTGATTTGGCTGTGCTGTGGGCTTCCAGCACGTCTGTTAATGAAAGGATTTATTGACAAGAAGTGTTTTTAAAGACAGGGCATTTACGATTAGATTAGAATCCATTCCCCTTCATTTTACCTATTTGTGGGAATGCTGAATTTCAAAATCCCCTCTTTATTACACTGGGTGAATGATGCTAAAAAAAGTGACAAACCCATCCCTGCTGGTCCATGCCAGGTTGCAGCATTAGCTATGGGTGCTCCACTCATTCATTGCCTGAGCAGGGCATTTGACACTGCACAAAGCATCAGATGAAGTTTCCTGTGCAATATCAAGGATGTTTGGTGTAATAAAAGACACCGTGTAATTACCATATGCTTTGCTTTTAAGATCTCGGTTCCCAGGGAGAAAATTTAATCCAAAAGCCAAATAGCAGTAAGATGGGGAGATCTCTTAAGCTATTTAGGGATAGTGAATGTCTTGACGCCAGCTAAGAGTGTTATTATACTCACTCCAGGACTCAATTTTGGTGCAGTATTTTGAAGTGAAGCTACTTGTAATGAAAAAGATCTTAATAAGAAGATCACAGAATCACAGAACCACAGAATGTTAGGAGCTGGAAGGGACCTTTGAAGATCATTGAGTCCAACCCCTGTGCCAGAGCAGGACAAAACAGATCATTCAGAAATGCATTCAGAGAGGTATTGAAAGTCTCCAGAGAATGATAAAGGTTGCTAGTAAAAGACGGTATCCAAAATGGGGAGGGGCAAACCAGCATGTGTTTATATACTAAAAACTTGAATTTTACAAATCAGATTAAAAACAAACCCAAAGTACCTCTCTCAAATTATCTACTGTATTTTTCTCCCAGTTCTGAACTGAGCCAGAAGATAGAATAGCTGAGGAGTGTACTGAGGGCCTCAGGGCCCACTGTGGAACTATACTGATGCAGAGGGCGCTGGTCAGTATGGACTTCCAGAAAGAGATAGCAAACAGCCCTTGAGTCCAAGAGCTCATACCACTGAATGAGATGGAAATTACCACTTACTACCTCTGTCCTGCTGTTGGAACGCCTTTCATTTTGACACACTCTCTCCGAGGGATGCAGGTATCTTCTGCAGTACTCAGCAGCTGTCTGAAGACTTTTTGCATGTGTCTCATGGCACTAGGAATGCTGTGCTCTCTTGATTTGAAATACAGTCTTGGAGGAAAGAAATCTGTAGTATCACTGCTCACAATGCATATTTGCTCAAACAGCTGTAAGAACAGAGAAACCATTTTCTCTCAAGTTTACACTCATGTCATAAACTTTTTTTTTTTTTTCTGTAGCTTGTTTGACTTCTCCACCTAGGGCATAATTTGGTTACTCTTAACAGCAAAGAGCGCAGTTAGCCTTTGCAGATGTAGAACACAAAAAGGAATGCAGCAATTCGCATGGGTACTTCCCAATGCTGCTGTGGTTTTCTTATGGTCTCTCCAGTCCACTGGCAATCTGAGCTCATTCTGTCTTGCTTCTTTTCAACCCTCTTCAAGTGCACTGAAGTGAAACTGGTTTAGTTTTCCCGGGAATCTCCAGTGTGAAAAGGAGGAAATGCAGTTCAGTTGTAACACTTCGGGTGCCATATAGAAAGTCACCCTGAGGAAAAAGCGGATAAAGGAAAAAAAAGGAGGATAAAGGGAAGGCTGAAGATGTCTTACTCTGAAAAGATAAAATGAGATCACTGTGGTTACAATGTGATCCATAGAAATGTCATGTGTGTTCATGACCTTTTTTGAAGCAGCAGTGCTCTATATACCATACCATTGCCAATATTTGTAATAAATCAAATGACAGAAAAACAAATGTCACTTATTAGAACATTGAGGTTTACTGTTCAAGTGATTAACTGAGAATCATTTGTATGATTAAATGCTGGAAAATACTTTGCTTTCACTGTGAACCTGTAGCATAGATCTCATTACACAGTGCTGCATATTAGTTGAAGCAAATTAACATTCAAAGACTTTCTGGAGTGGTTGCTAATCACAGGCTGTTAATTACTGTCATTACATTCAACTACTGAGGAAACTAACCCGAGGAATCATTCTCATGATCTTGGTATTTGAAAGTGATCTTCACCAATAAAAACATGTCAAACACACAGAAATTGCAAATTGCTGAATTTGCTGATGCTGTTGAAATTTCCGCTGACTATAAGTACCCATCTGGTGATAGATGCATTCTTGACACAGTTTCAGTGTTTGGACTTAGGAAATAATGAGTATCAATGTCCTAGCTAGGGAATATGTAAAGACGAAGGAGCCCTTTGTATCCTTAATTAAGGAAAGTAGTAGCAGAGCTCCTTCACAGATAAGTGACTGTACATAATAATCATGTATTTATGTGAGGGACTGTTATGCTATATTACTATAGCAGCAATTAGGTTTTTACAAAGTAGTTTTAATAAAAGCCATACTTAAGTAATAAATAAACAACTAATTTCCATGGCAAATTAATTATACATGGCTTAAAATGGTCACCGTGTTAAGTGAAGCCTAGTCAGATTCTTACAAATGCAAATATACAACTACATGCTCACAAGTGAAAGTATTCTTTACTTGTAAATCAGGGGAACATGAATAAAGTTCAGGATGGAATCTCTGTAAAAGCATGATTATATATAATTTTTGCATGAAAGAAAGTTCCAAGCTTACTGTATTTGATGGACTTGGTAGGCCAGCCTAGAAATAGTCTCACCAAGACAGGAGGCTTCTACTGAAAATGTCAGGCTGCCACTCAGAGACCTGTAACCTGAAGTAAGAGATCTTTCCTACAGGGTCTTCTAACATCTTTTCTTAGCTTGGTCTTTAGCTTACAGTAAAAAGAACAGAGAGGAGATAGCTTTATTTCCATCCATACGATGGGGGAGAGGATTAACATGCTTCCTCTAGTACAGAATAGGCCTATAGAATTTAGAATTTGTCTATTTTCTATTTTTTTTTCACATAAATATAAATGATATTCAGAACTTTGCAATTAAATAACAAAGCCAGATTTGTAGCATAGCATAATATGTAATAACATGGTTTAGGTCTTTTTTAAGTTCATGAATTATCTATAAACAGATAACTATTTTCTTGAATATATTCATTATTAGAGGTAATTGTACTATAACATAAGGAAATAATTCTTCATCAGTTGCTCATTCCCAAAATAATTTGTTGCAAGTACTCTATATTCCAGTTGATGGCATGCTATAAAAGCCAATAGGCTCTTCCAGACAGAAAATGGGTAACTGCTGTTCCAAGACAATCACCCAGGGACAACATATTGAGAATGTTTTGTATGCTACAAATGTCTAGAAATTCAAAAACTTAGTTGCATTTCAGAAATGCAACATTTCAAAGAAATGCAACATCTTGTTGGGTATTATCGGTAACCTTCACAGAAGGGCATACATGAGAATAAGGACTTATGAAAATGAATGTCAAAGCAGTGTATATATTCAGTAAGTCCTCCTTCAGAGTAAATTAATGTTCTCTATTGTCCATGCCCTACTGATGGACAAATATAGATTATTATTCAAATCCTGCCTTTGAATGTGCACATGTAGCTCCTGGTCTGCCCTACTGAAATAAATGATATTTACTTTCTGTAACTGATTGGCAATTTCTTCAAAGAAATTATTTGAAATTCTAATTTTCCTGTCTTTAAGGAGCCCTCTACTTCACCCACAAACTGTGCTCCAGGACTTAAAAAGGGAGCTAAATTGTGATACCTGGCTATTTTGAGCTGGTGGTGTTGTTTTGTTTTTGTTTTGTGTCCCCTGTCCCTAGTCTCCATAGATTTTGAGGAATAGTAACTGTCAACTCATGTCAGTGAGAAGGGTCAGGTGATATTCACATAATTTGACACTGTACCTGAAGTACTTAATAATTTACCAAATTAATGAAATTTGGGAATCTTTTATGATAGCTTTAGTAAACAATGTAAGCCTTGCTGTGGGACATAGGTAACCAGAACCCCTTTTAGCCTGATATAAGCCAGTACAACTTAACAGTTAAAGCCTGCAAGGTGTAGCTTTGAGTGTTGTGTTCAGTTTGGCCCGTAGAAATGTCACTATCTATATTACCAAAATAAACACAAACAAATAAATAAACAAATAAATAAATAAAGGGGAGAGAACAAAAGACTGATATAGACACTTTTTCCAAATGCTTTAAAAACTGAAGATTTTGCCTTGTGGAGACACACCCCCCCCCCCCCCCCCAAACCTCTTCTTGAAATGTACTGGAAAGGTAGAACTTTCCACCTGCCAAGTCTCCTCCCAGCCTACAACACAACCGATTGTGAGCAGTCTCCATAGTTTCAGTGTGGATTTTCCTCTCCTTAAGGTATCCTGCAGGATTTCCTTTAGCAACAAGGATTTGGATCACACAAGTTTGGTAGGATTTTGTTGCTGCTGCTGCCAGCATTTAGTGCTGTTAGGTAGATAGAATTATGGATATAATTTATAAGGCTTAAAGTATTCCCCTAATCCTGCTTCCCTGCACTGAGGCCATACCACATTTAGCCACAACTGTGTCTAAACAGCTTCTGTAGTGGTGATCTCTGAGAACCCAGAGACTAATTGCAAGAGGCAGCAAAGACATGTAAGCTGTTCAATCAAGTTATCTCCACTCCATGAGGGTTCATACTTTGATCAGGCAATGAGGATTGCAAGATATTTTAAGTTACTGCTCTTGATCATCCCCAAGAGATGTTTCTCTGTCCTTTTTCAGAAGTCTTCTCCTGGGAAAATCTCCTACAAAGCCATGTCTACCATTTTTCTGTTTCTGTAGCAGTAATTTTTTCCCCTTATATTTAAAACTTTATTTGTACAAATGAAATACAAGAACTTTTTCATAGAATAATTCAGGTTGGAAAGGACCCTTGGGATCATCAAGTCGAACCATTAATCCTACTCAACAAACTAAATCCCTAAATCATGTCCCTCAAAACCACACCCAAATGACCTTAAACACATCCAGGGATGGTGACTCAACCACCTCCAATTTCAGTGTGTGACTAGTTTTTCTGTGAAAATTTTGTCTGATCCATGAAAATATTTGATCTGCTCCATGACCTTCCCTGGTACTGAGGTCAGACAGACAGGTCTATAACTTCCTAGATCCTCCTTTTGTCCTTTCTTGTAGATAGGTGTTAACATTTACATTTTCTAATGTCTAATCAGACATCTAATCAGACTATCTAATCAGACACATATATGTATGCTTTTGTTTTTTTCATTTTTAAGAGGAACTATCATTTTTTTAATAGTTAGTTAGGGTAATCAAGATGATTCAGTATCATTAAAATGCCCAGTAGTGCCTCTGCTTACTCAGAGTAAATCCAACCATTTCACACAACTAAAGTACCCTTCTTCTTGTCTTGTTTACAGCTTTGCTGAAGTCTTCCTGCGTTGTGCAAGGCTTTGTCCTTACTAAAGACATAGCAGGGACAATGACCTTTCTTTCCTGGGTGGTGGAAGTATGCTCAATCAGCTTAATATACACCTAGTCACCGTGACCCATGACATATAGAAGAAACCAACCTTGTTGTCCTTTTAACCATCTTTTATTTTCATTGAAATGTTGTCCAGTGAATTTACCTTGTATATGAAATCAACAAAGTACCAAATAATGGTTAAAACACAGCAACTTTCTTCTTAAACACCTATTTGTGTATTGTTCTAATGCCCAGCAAATTATCTGTAAATTAAAATGGAAATTTTCAAGACGTAGAATATAAAATATATTTGCACTTGCTAAATGGTTTCCTGATCCCATTTTTATACAGATTGCTCTCAGTAATTAATCTTTTCCTGCAAAACTGTTTAAATAACTGTTCGCTAGTTTGTCTTGTTACAATACATTTACTCATTTATATAAGGGCAGATGATCAATTGATGACATTGGAGAATGGAAGTCAGGAAGGTGTTAACAATGTGACAAACACATGTGCAGAAGGGACCTGCCCCTTACAATTCTCGAAATGCAAGCAAAATCCTGCCTGGAAAACACAGAAGTGTTGCCCAGGAAAAGCTTTTAGCAGGAACCCTGAGTAGAGTGTTTTGAGGACTGAGGAGCAGGCAGTCAGTTGCAAACACACACAAAACTCTTCAGTCATCTCAGGGCCCTTCCTGAACATAGAAATCAAAGACAATTAAAGCAGATTATGAAAAAGCAATAGTAAGTTGTTAAGTCTTTATGTGATTTAAATGAGCTAAAGGTGCATGGTCAGATTCTTCTCCATGTGTTGATGGGTTAGAGATTACTTAACTCTAAGGAGGTACAGTCTCTCATTTCCTGGGGACCTCTGAACCTGTTCTTGATGGGAGATCACATAATGACTAGGAGAGGTGGTTCTGTTATTGAGACTCCTTTGTTGCTGCAGATGGACTAACTCAACTGCCCATGATCAGATAAGACATATTGCTGTAGAGATGCTTGTAAAATTTTAGGATACTTTGGGTCAGATTTAAAGTGTCTTTCATTAGACTTTTTCTGAAAATGATCTTACAAGAATCCAAATGCCACAAGCATTGCCTGAATGTATAAACTGACTTAGGAATTATGTCCACCTGTGTCTACTTCAACAGCTCTGGTTCTTTAGGAAGAGAGTATAAAATACAAGATATATGAAGAGTATTATTTCCTCAGCTATAGGATCCTAGTTTTCAGTAATCATCTGACTTTCTGTATTGAACGTTTTCTCTGGAACACTTCATTTAATAATTACCATATTGCTGAAATATTGATGACTTTTTTCTAATAACTTAAAAAATATATTTATATTGTCCTCCAGGATATTCTGTGGCAATATGTTCCTCAGGTCTGTTGCTATTTGTACTTGACAGGGCTCTGCCTGTCCAAAGTTGGTGACCCACTGACTTGACGTAACCTTGCTTGAAATCAAACAAGAATAGAGGACAATAACAGCCCTAGAGAACCTATCATATGAGAACAGTGTATTTAAGGGAGGTAATTTGCATAAAGAGCTAAAAATAACTAGACAGTTTGCACAGAGTTTCCAGGGGAAAGATTATGCGTACACTTTAGGAAGTAAGAAAGGTGAGTTTTCACATTTATGAATGAACATAACTGCGCAAAGCCAGGTATAAAAGCAAATAAAGTTAAAGGTTTCCTGCTGCAACACAGCAAAATTACTGAAGTGCTTTCAGCACAGAAATAATGAATGTGCTCAGGTCGTTTGGCTGCAGGAGAATTCTGGTTCTGGAGGTCTGCACAAGCTTCAGATGCTTGAAGAATACTACAGGGAAAATGAATTAAAATTAACCATCTAGAGAATACTTTAAAGCAAAAAAAAGCTCTGAACAGTTCCATAAAGAAGACTTGAGAGAAGACAAGGTAGGTGACAGTCTGAAGAGATTGCTGCCATGAGATGCTAAAAAGTATTTCACAATAAATCAAATCCTCTAGTAGATATTTGAACTCAACAGCATCCTTCTAAGCATAAGCCTGGAATTGAAATAGCAGAAATAACCTATAAATCAAATAGTGAGGGTAGTGTTATCACTGCCTTTTCCAGTCCATAACTACTCCTTCTTATCAGTGATCAAATCATTTAGCAATGCAAATGGTGACATTAAGGAGTCAATGGAACTGGAGGATGCTGGAATCACTAAGCTAAGTCATTTTCTACTGGCACACATAATTGTAAACCTTACAAAGCAACATGCTACAAAAAGAAAACTGGATCTGGTATTTTGTGTGTTTGAGTACTTAATCACTGAGGCAAAAGCTTATGAAAAAAACCCCAACATTATATTATAACATTGTGGGCAATGCATTATGAATTGGGAACTGGAGCTATATACGCCATAGGTCAGTACAGAACTAGAAGCAACTGATGCCAGAAGAACTCAGAAATCAATTTGGAGTACACAGGATCAAGTACTTTGCTTTACTAAAGCATACCTGATTGCCCTGAGTATCGTCTACAAACAGGGATTTCTAGAAGCTGGTAATCAACCACACTGTGTTTCACAATGGAGAAATATACTCGTGTATAGGAAGAAGAGGAAGACCTTCATTGCTAAGAAAGGAGTTAAGTTCCTAAATTATCCAAGTTGCAGAGCTTAGTGATAATGGCCCTGAACTGCAGTGGCAGCTGGGAGTGGTGGGAGGGAAAAAGTCCCAAAGCAGGGAAAGAAAGCAAATGAAAGTTTAGAGGACACAGCAACAGTTTGTCAACATCTCCGTCAACTTTTCAAGATGTAATTCTTCTTCAAAATGAGAAGCAACCTCAAGGCATCGCATTTTCTCTGTGGTGGGCTCACTTTTTCTCCCCAAATACTTCAACACCCCTTAGCCTGTCACTGGAAAGCTACCAAACTGTCAGTCACAACCTCTGATGTCTCACCAGTAATTCTTCCTCTTGCTTTCCAAAGCAATTGCTGTGTTCACACCATTTGCAGCAAATCAATCTCTGCATTTTGTCAGATCACCGACCATTTTCAGCATCTCCCAGCCCAGCTCCTCCTCCCATCCCACCCCTCTGCTCACCAGTGACAGCTTTCAGGACTCCTCTCCACCAGTGCAGTTTTGCTCTTAGACTCCTGGACTCACACATGGAGCTTAGCAAAGCTTTTCAATTGCTACCCTGTGGTCTTAATAGTATTCTTTCCCATCCAGTGTCATACAAAAGATAGAAAGAAAAAAACACAAACTATTTCAACACCAGTGTGAAGAATGACATTTCAAAGAAATCTATATAAATATTTGTATGACAGATACCTCACAGTTGTTCAGAAATTTCCTTTACTGTATGGTGTAATTATAGCATTTTTATGGAATTATGAGGAGCAATTTCATGTAGTTTCACTGCCTGCAGAGTGCAGCAAAACCCACACTGTTTGAATCTGAGTTGAGCTAGTCTTTGCTCACTTCCATAATCTGTGGTCACCTCAAGCAGGGAAGGGAAACTGTCTCACCTCATCCTGACAGCTGTTTTCCCTTCATCTTAACTCATCCATGTGAGCTGATGTTCCAGACAAAGAAGAAATCCCCACCCACCTGCAAAGCAGCGAGAATAATTTAATCCAATGGATGTCAGTGTGCTTTGCACAGCAAGGCTGCATAATTGGAGAGAGAACCCAAATCAGAGAGATGAGGAAATGTGCCCACAGGCAGACACAATGGCACAGCAAAGCCCAAACCCCACAACTCCAGACTTCATCCACAGGTGTTCCCTGAGATGTCAAAGTACAGCACTGGCTTTGTTTCCTTTCAACTCTCCAAAGCAAGTACATGAAAAAAGTGACAGCGATGGGGAAGTTCAAAGGAGTTTTCTAGCTCCTTATTAATCTTAATATACACTTTGGTGAGACCGTCACTCTTATGTATGCAAAATGTAGAAAATTTAGAACTAGTAAATTCAGGTGAATGTAAGCAGAACAAATACTGTTATCTGAAAGAGGGCTCATTGAATTTATTATGATTACTTCATTCTTTGGGGGTTTTGCATGGCTTTTCCCCTTGCTCTCTTTCTGCCCCAGTAATTAATTCTAATGACTATAAATGCACATGTCTAGGGTATGTTATTTCAGTTGTCATCTTACTACAGTAGGTAATGTTAGAAATGCATGTCCCTTCCCAAGTCAGAAAGATGTGTGTGGTACCTCATCTGCTTCAAACAATAGGCCTGCAGCATCGAGCAGGTAAATGTTTTCTGGTAGATGCAGTATTTTTCCTGTGTGCTGTGGAATGTTTATCTTTGCTCAAGTTGCCTGGCTATTGCGAAGCTACTTGAAATGATTCATGGGTCTGACAGATGTCTGGTACAGCTGAATGTGTCCTTGATTATCCCAAAAGTCTGGACAATGCTGTCATTCACCATTGCCCAGATTATCTCTGTATTGACTGCAGAAGCCTCTGTGACAGTACTGTAATGGCTAATTACCCAGGATAACTTTGATACTTAGTTTAAAGTGGTTTATAAGAGTTAAAAAAAGGAAGAGAAAAGGAGGAAAAATTGGAGCAAAAAGAGACCGCCAAAAGTTATACTCTTATACATTCCAAAATAACATTAGAATATGCTGCCTCAGCTAATTAAATCCAGGCTGTCTTTTTAAAATGGACAGATTTCCAGCAAAATAGATCAGGAGGAAATAAAAAAAAAATCCTGACAATGATAAATCATGAACAATAGAAGGAACTATTAACCATGAGAGAACTGTACATAAAAAACAGTCTTGAAAAAAGATGATGAGCAACCATTTGCCTGCTTTATATGTTGCTGAAAAAAATATCATTCTGCTTAGCAGATAACAAAGAGCAGCATGGGTAGTGATGCTAAATATGTATATGTCTATCTCATAAAACTGCCTATAAGGAGGTATGAAAACAGAGATCTTTTCCTGTGCTATCAATTAATGTATTTGGAAAAATACAGTTTTAGCAAAGTAAAATTATTAAGGGGTGAAAGAGGATATGAAAATCTCATTTTAGTGAAGATTAGGTCTTAATGACATCTCAGGTGAAAAATCATAGCAGATCTCTGCTTTTTAGGGTTGCATCTTTCCTGATGTTTCAGTCTAGGTACAAGACTGGAAAAGCATTGTCAGCCTTTTCTCATGAGTTTTACAAACAATTAAGAAACTGTCCAAGATCCACAAAGGCAGGTTGTTCCCATGAAGTCAGGGATGGCATTCCTATTAGTTTAGTAGAAGGATTTTACTTCCCAAAACCAAACCTTCCAGTTCAGGCCTATGTGCTGTATATACTGAAGTGGAAAATGCCACCCCAGTGCTTTCTGTGGTGGTGAATGGCTGATTCAGTACAGACACCAAATTAGAATTAGGTAACCCAAAGACATCTGATACTGCCTTAGGGATATCAGTGTAGAGAATAAAAAGATCACACTTCTGATCATGTGTTCATCTTGCTTATTAGTTACTCTTGTTACCTCAGTGTAAATTGTATTTGTTAGAAGGTCATGAATTATTTACCAGAAGTTTTGGATATCACTTCAGATAAAAATAATAATACTCTTTGTAACTAAGAACTGAACAGTCAAACCCCACTCAATCAAGTACTTAGAGAAAGTTGCCTTTTTCTTGTTTGTCAGGTCCTCTAAAGAGCTTACATTTTTGCAGCTAGAGCTGTTATAGAAGTCATTCACTAAAATATACACATTAATAAAATATATTCATTAAAAATGACAAATTGAATTACGTTGGTTTAAGTATAAGGCTTATTCTTTCATCTAACTGGGTAGAAGATCACATTCCATCTTACTATGTTGGCAAAATTTCTCAATAGTTCTGCTACTGTTACTTAAATGTCAGTATTTTTTCTTTTTGTGACTAAAAATTTCCTTACCTTTTATTAACAGTAGAAGTATGTCTATTTGTCAACCTGCTACAATACCTGTAAAAATAAAGAAACATTAATTCAATATTTGTACTGGAGGAACTAAACACTGATAATAATGGGGAAACATTCTCTACCTCTTTGCATGGTTATGGCACTGCAAATGGAAAAACAATATATTAAATATGTGGCAAAACTGAAACATCTTTTCTAGTCCTGTTGCTCAAGCCTCTGGATGCTCAGACACAATTGCATGCAGACAGATTAAATTTCCAGTTTTTGAAGTGTGAACTAAATCCTTACTGTCATTTATACACCAGTAGCCGGAAGAGGGGACGAAGAGAAACAGAGACAATTTCCTTCACCAAGATTCCTTCACTTTCCCACGGGAAGGAAAATTCACTTGCTGCAGCGTTTTAACACCCATATCCTTCCTGCTGCAAAATCTTGCAAAACTAAGTTTGTTACAAGGAAGGACAAATGTTTGGTGGTGTACTTGCACTGATTTTGTGCAGCAAGGTGTGTGTCAGCTATGGACCTGCCTTTACAACTTCTATATGAGTAATAAACATCAGAAAGGCTTGGTTAAAAAAACCCATCTAATTCAAACAACCACTTGTGTTGGTTTTAGTATTAATTTTTCAGCATGTCAGTACCATGGGGTACAGAGGGTTTGAGAGTATAAATGAAAACTATCAGGGAAATTAGAAATAAAAATTCAAGTACTTTCTTCTGTTAGAAATACAGATTCTTTCTTATGCATTCCTTTTAAGCTGAGTGATCAGAAACAGACTAATTTCTGATATTTGTTCTTGGAATGAGATGAGAATACACAAAACCCCAAGAATGCTTAACACAAATTATATTTGTTGACAATTTTACAGTGTCTTAGATTTCAGCCCTGATCTTCCCAGTGGCTTTTGAACAATTGGTCTCATGGAACAATGACTGACTACTTGAGACCATACATACCTCATTTAATATCTATAGATAAGTCTCAGTCATAGAATCATAGAATGATAGAATGTTTAGGGCCAGAAGGGACCTCCAAAGGTCATCTAGTCCAGCTCCCCTGCAGTAAGCAGGGACACCCTTAACTAGACCAGGATGCTCAGAGCCTTGTCCAACCTCACCTGGAATATCTCCAGAGATGGTGCCCCAACCACCTCTCCGGGGAGCCTATTCCACTGATCCTGATCCACCACCCTCAAGGTAAAGTACTTCTTCCTGATATCCAGTCTAAACCTACTCTTCTCTAATTTAAACCCATTACCCCTCATCCTTTCACTACAAACCCTTGTAAGCAGCCCCTCTCCAGCCTTTCTGAAGGCCCCCTTCAGGTATTGGAAGGTGGTTATAAGATTGCCCCAGAGCCTTCTCTTCTCCAGGCTGAACAACCCCAGCTCCCCCAGCCTGTCCTCATAGGAGAGGTGCTTCAGCCCTCTGATCATCCTTGTTGCCATCCTCTGGAGCTGTCCATGAACTCAGCAGGTGAGAGACATTGACCAGTAGTGTTCTGGTATAAAAATGTGTGTGAAAATGTGAGGGATTTTTCTGGAAAACTTCTGAAAAGGTGCAAATTAAAAAAATACTAAACATTTATGTACTTAACATTATATCCAGCTCATCAAAATAATTTACTGCTGTGGCTGGCTGGATCATCAGGAAAGGGTAACACAGAGCGGTGCTCTGCCCATTCTCAGTCATTAAACCCACTCTTAGTCACACCCTTGGTAGTTGGGTGGAGATGAGATACTTCCATAGCTTTTGTGCTATTTTTTTTTAAATTTAAAAATAGATTTTATATTAATATTCCATGCCTGTGTGTCCACTAGGACAAAGTGGATAGTCTCACCAATTGGGTAACTAAGGAATGCATGTTCTCTGCTTTGACTTGATTTTTCTGATGAATCTTTGTGCCACAGTTATCAAGAGATGTCATATTTTAGCTTCTTTTACCTGAACACCTTCAAGTAATTTTTTTGAGAGAAGATCCATAGCACTTTCTGAAAAGGCTTTATCTGGGACTCTCCAACTAATTTCTTACTCTTTCTTCTTCCTAGTTACTTTTGAAAATCTAGACCTCAATAAAAGACCGGTGTGGTCCAGATTTCAGATGCCACAACAGTGTTATTTTCACACTCTTTCACAGTTGACATCAATCCAGAAACTTTTCAGTAGTCTTGATCTTGAACAGAAACAGATTTCTCTATAAAAAACATCATTCCCAAACAGCTGCCAAAGTTATATTTCTCCCCCTCTCACCTTGAGTACAACTGCAGGTAAGGGAGCTAATTGTTATACCATGGTTATTGAAGGCCGAGAATTTCAGTCACATTGCCTGTGCTTCTAAAAGGAGTTTCTACAAGTCTTCCTACCTGTCCATACATTTGTGCTCTGATCCAGATGGGACCTGAATTGGGACTATCCCATTCATGGCTATGAAATGAGGATCAGGATGCATAATGGATTGTATGTGGAACAAAAGCACTTAACACCTCCAGTGAATTTTGTTTTGGGAACAAAGAAAATAGTGGAAAAAAAATTTTCTAAAGAAGAGCGTCCCTGAGCTCTGCAGATAGTGCTGTGCCCTGGTCATGTCCCATGGCAATGGCTTCTGGGGAACTGTATTACATTTCTTTTGTGCTTTCCATGGAAAAGAGGCAGAACATGAACTGCAGAGCTTAAATTCACTCTACACTCATGCAGGATTTCTGAAATGATAATCAAAACTTCTTTTAATATGCAGGAAATATGCTATACATCTAGAACTTAAAGTTTCACTGCAATTTTGTTTTAATACCTTAAATTAAGTACGTGGCAGGAAATGACTAAACATGCATTTTGCACAGGTATGTAATATTTTCTACGATTTGAATATTGACAAACACAGGTTTTGCTATTTATATTTTTTTAATACTTTTTCCCTATATATAAAAAGTCCTTTTCAAAGAACATTTTACTAGTTATGTTGACTCAGAGAATTCCTTTTTTCCCCCATTTGCTTTTGAGAGATCCAGAGTGGGTACAACACACACACACAAAAAAAAAAAATCAGTTTGGAAAATTGTCACAAAACCCAATATATCTCAGTAGTACAGCCACTAACAAGCTCACTACAACTTTCTTAAGAGCTGTCAGACACATTTACAATTCCAATGAATAAAAGTTGCAAATATATTCTAAACTTACCACATGATATTTTCCAATAATGCAAACAGCCTTTGCAGCTAGGGTAACATGAAATTCAAAGGAGAATTTGATTACTTCTAATCTGGTAAAGGAATAAAATCATAAGCGTGCTTATTACAAGTGGCAAGGAAAGAAAGCAAAATAATACATCAAATCCCTGAGTAAGCAGTCATAAAAGACCTTTAAATAACTCTTTTTTTTTTTTTTTTACCGTATTTTATTATCCTTTCCTAGTTTTATAGCGTTATCTGCTAAAGAAATGCAGAGAGATTTGTAAAACACTATAACATTTAAGTCATTACATTTTATAGCTAATTTCTAATGTGGATTTGATTTTTTACAGGCAGAAAAAGAATCTAATTTGCATTAGTGACAGTAACTAGAGAAATTTAACACCTGGCACTGGTTGTACCAGAAATTGAATATTAGCTACTCGGGTTCTAAAAAACACATTCATACCTTCAAGGGTGATTTTTCATTTATTTATGCTGTACTCTCATGTTTATCATTACAAAAGTGTTCTTACATCATGATGGAGGAAAACTCTCAGGAATGCAAAAATACTGTGCACTTGATAAAGGGAGTTTGCAACAACAGCAGCAAAATTAATCATTTATATACTAAAGAATGTGGGAACCCAGAAATAAATCTCCAATGAGATATAAAATTAGAACAGCAACAATGTACGGACAATTCATTTCCAGAAGTGTTTTTTATCTATTTATTTTCCCATAGATAGTGCTGCTTTCTTGGAGCAATGCATTACACCCAAATTAAACCTCCCTTTAAGAAAAAAAAAAAAACAAACAACAACCCCAAACCATAGCTGACATGAAAAAGAACCACATTTCCACATGACCAATCCACATATTTATAAAGGGTAGAAAATTAGGAGCTGTAAAATACGCAAAGCCACTGTAAAATGATATGGGAAGTGACATTTTACATAGCCAGCTACAATTAACACATTGATGGCATTTTGCTGGGCTCCTTGCAGTGATAATGCTGTTGTCAAATGTGTTTAGTGCACCAAATCTCCTGGAGCCTTCAGCTAGGCAGCAAGCTTTTGACAGATTGAAGGTTCGGAGATAGGCTATCATGACAGATGGAAACTGGCACCGATGTTCAGCTTTCGCCGATCACAGGGGACCTGCCCCCCTTATTCTTCAGGGCTCAGCTCTGCAACCTTCCCCCTTCTGATGAAAGCAGGGGATGGCATTGTTAAATAGTGCATCTGTGTGAGTTAGACTACTCTGATGAAAGCATAAGGCAGACGCTCTGTGAAGCAAAAGACAGCCTCTGGTCTAACTGCATTTTAGATAGACTTGGGGAGGACTCTAGGGAGCTGGGATAAAACTTTAGTAAATTTCAGACAAAAAGAAAATGCTCATGCTAGCCATTAAATGGTGCTTCTTATAGATCTATATTCATAAGCTGGAGGAATCCATATATATAAGATACAAGGAGCTATTGTACAAGACTGTCCAAAGGAGTCTCTCCATTACTATTTTGATCATTTACTGAAATTGGTTTCTAAGAACTGTCATTACAGAACCCCTTTCCGACAGCAGATCCAAAGAGGACATAGATCCATATAGAGGGAGGGTGTGAGAGCAAGTCTACCTTGCTACGAGCATCCAGCTTGTTCAGAGTCTAATTCAATTATTAGGAGAGGCTGTTCTTGCAACTGGTCTTGATTCTTGGATGCAATGTTAGAACCAGGGTGGGAGCCTGTGTTATTGAGCTTTACACAGCTGGGCATAAACAGGCAGATAATACAGTTAATTAACCTTTCACCTCCCAACACCTTATGAAGAAAGGCATTTGTTATTTTTTTTTAATCAGCCTTGGGATATTTCAGAGGCACTTGTGCCGACTACATTTGCTTCTTTCTATCCCTGACAAATTCCTGTTTGATTTCTTTAAACTGGGCTGTAGAGCTTTCTTTTTGCTGTCTTAATCTTCAATTCCACTCTCGCTGATATAGTATTTGGAGCAGCATACTGCAGCCCATTTGAGGTATGATAATCAGCTGATTAGCTAGTGAAGTAGTTTTCCCTGAGGCTCTTTTGTGTGCAAAATCCTCACACTCAATTGACATGTGGACATCATAAAGCTGATGAAATGCAATTGTAATGAACAAGAGGGAGAGGCATCTGCAGTAGTCTAAATGAAAGACCCTTCCCTCTCGACATGCTAATTCAGAAAATCTGCTCTTAACTTGTACTCCCCCTGGATCCCAGTGGATGTGAATCTCCATGAATGCATATTCAAAACAGCGCATTAGCCTCAGTAGCAAGTGAAATTTGAGCCTAGATGGACCAATTCTAATTTCAAGACAGATTATGCTGCATCAAACGTAGTAATGATTTGACAGTTCATTTGTGACGGGAGTCCTACAGTCAAGATTTAATGCACAGACAGGCACAGGTGTGCAGCCAGTACCAACAAAATCCAAAGGCTGCCAGTTAGGAAGCCTTCTGCATGAGAAAAGGTGAAACATGTTCAAGAAATTAACACAATCTTCTTTAAAGCATCTTATAGGAGTAGTTCTCCTGCCACACCTTCTATTGAGCCCTGGCTAGGAGATTTCAGAAAGGGCAGACCAATATACCACAGCTGATACAAATTTGTTCAAAGAGAACAAATTAGGGAACAAGATCAGAGGGTACTTTGTTTTTTTCAACCATGTTCTAGATTAATATCTGGGTGTGCCTTCTGGAAATTTAGGCTAGCACTGTGTCCCTGGAGTGGGTGCATGGGTGCAAACTGCTGTAAATAGGCACACACGGTATGTGTTGAGTGATACCAGACTTTGCTTGTGTGCGTGGTGGATGCAGATTTTCCGTTCCTCTCTGGTAGCTTCTGTAAGAATCTGCCTCAAAATTAACTAAATTGTTAATTGCCTTTACCAGATGGACACCATATACTTCATGTGTTTTTTGATTCATTTGTAGTTTTTAAGACAGGAAAAGAAATGGAAACCTGAATATTCCCATTGCATATATATGTACGCATTTTGAAAATAAAACTCATCTTAAGAGATTACAGATTATTGAAATAATACTAAATGCACTTTTATGTGTTAAAAGTGCATGAAATAATTTAAATATACACTAAAAGTCATACATTTACAGCCTTTGCTACATAGACATTTAAGTACTAATTAGCTGACATGTTCTAGTAACCAGAACATTCCATCTAAGCTCAGGAAGAATCATTGCTCGACAGGATCTTCATGTCACTCACTGAAATCAGTGCTGTAGGGCAGGAAACTGAGCCTCAAGGATGCTCCCCTTCACCTCTCCTCCTCTTCTTCATGCTGTCTGGGCATGTAATATGCAGTTACAAGGTGGGTGGGTGACCCACATTTCCCATTATGAGACAAATTATCTGCAACAGAGTTGAAAAGTACCTTATCCCCAGCAATCCTCCCACTGCCAATGTTTAGTCCATGTGACTGTGGTTTTAGTTAAAATACATCTTCTATTTGAATGGACCTTTCCTATATTCAATGCACAATTCCAGATCTTAAGATTTGCCTCTCAATTATCTCATGAAGACATGGCTAAAAGAGCTACAGAGTCTCCTTAAATTGCAAGAGTTCCTACTCTTCCAGTGTGTAGTGTGACTTTATCAGCAACACAAGAGTACCTCAGCATACACCCTAAATAAACAACAGCTGTACTGGCTGCTGGTTAAACAGGATCCTCTGAAAAAGTAAAGGGCCTCATCTTCCTTGTTACATCACTGAATGTACTGAGCAGTTGGGCATCCTGCTATCCTCTACAGTCTTTTGGGATTTTTTTCCTATTTCAAGTTTTTCTGGGGGAAATGTGAGGAGCAAGTTAACAGCTTCACTGTTTTACTTGCTTTTTTTTCCTCTTTTCCTCATAAGACAAAAAAAGGGATGGAAGCTGCAGGAAGGTGGGAATCTTGAAAGTGCATGGTTCCTACTGAGGACAGTACTTCCTCTTGCCAAAAGCTATGGAGAGAAGGCTGATTTCTCCCAACTGGCTTCCAATTGCCTTGACTGCTTTTATTATTACCAGCTGGCTGATACCAAAGCTTCACCACACTAATTTTTAAGTACTAGTCTTCTCATGAGCCAAATGATTATCTGTCAGTCTTTGTGTGAGAAAGTGGCAAAAATACCAGCAATGGATCCAGGAGAAGGCAATGATCCTGCTAAATTTGGATTAGGAACATCCTAGGCCTTTATGTAAATGTGCTATGGCAATTAATCCATATTGATTGGTCCCCAAAATAATAGGCCTGAGCCAGTCTTCTCTCTTGGGAAGAGAGCTTTTACCACTTTGTTTTAAAACATGCTTGTCTAAAAAGCCCATCAAAAATGCACAGATACCATTTTGTGATGGAGTAGCTACCCTGCATGGAAGGGCAACATTACCAGGAGAGGTCACTACAGACAATTTCTGATTACAGGGTACTTGTATAAGATCTAAATGAAGTAACAGAAAAATTTGTGTGTAGCCTTTGTCACTGAACCTCATGAAAATGGAAATACTATAAAGCCTTCACAGTACTAAAGAATCAGGGACTGTTACTGCAGACAATCACAGTCCATAAACATCATAAGCATTGGTCAGACACACAAATATCATAAATGTACATATAATGTCAGCATCTTTAAACATTTTCTCTCACTCACTCAATAAGTACTTTTTAGCAATAGTCCTGCCTTGGATCTCATCCAGTCACTATCCACAATGTATTTTGAAGGTTGCGGAAGGCAAGCAAAACCAAAACCCTGCAGAACTGCATTACACTTCTTGTTTAGTTCTACTTACATGTTCCTGAATTCACAAGGAGTAGTGGCTTGAGATCATGCAACTCCTTATTATCTTGGTTTCTGCTGTTTGTGCTTACTAAGGTTTGGAAAATGGTCTTCCATTTTCTTCTTCCCAATGGTCTAGAAGAGTTACATGGACTCATTAATTATGAAAATTAGTATCATTCTAAATATCAAAGTTTGAGATGATAATATATGCTATTCATAATATACGCTATTCATAATATACATCATGCATTTGGTTCACATTTTGTACCCTCTTCAAGCCTGCTCAAGTATAGTAAAAATCAGTGTCACATCGAGACAATTACCACAAGAAGACCCAGTCTTTGCTGCCTGTTGCATCAGGAGAACATAAAATTACAATTATGTTTAACAGAGGGGCTTTTGTTTCTTCTTTTTTTTTTCTTCTCTCTCCATTGAATGCTTCAAACCAGTTTGGCAATCCTTAAAAGGTTAATGAGTACTGCCTGCTACAGAATGCCATACTGATTTAATTCAGAAAATGAGAAAACATCCCTAAAATGTAATCAGCTGTCACTTAGGAAATGGCATACAACAAGATAGAGGTGTTTTACATTTTGTTTCCTAAACAGGGCTTCTGAGAGGTCTAGAGAAAACGTCAGGTGGTTCCATCTCAAGACACAACTGACTCCAAAATTGTTTATACCTGGAAGAGCAAACAGCAGTCATTCAACGTCCCTGTTTCTGTCTCTTCAGGGAGTCACAGCCTCAATACTTGTTTGCTCTAGACATCCCAGTCTCTCTTACAGAGTGCACATATCTCATTGGGTAGCATCCTTTGTGCATCCCAGTGCTCCTTCAGCATCTCAGGGTGATCTGAACACAGGGGAGCTGTGATAGTGCAGAGGAGCTTGGCAGTTCCACGACCTCCTCCTTGCATCTGGAGATGGATGCCTGTGGTTGGAAGGAGTCTCCTTGAACGTCTCAGAAGAGGAGAGGAAAATGAGACTGTGTGCATGGGTCAGAGTGGTAAGGAGAGGGAGCATTTCTTTGCTCTGTGCAACCCATGCACCCAGGAGCAATCCTGCTCTGACAGAATTTTTGACACAGCAGACCCACTGAAACTGCCATTCCTCATCATGGCTCTCCACTTGCTGAGGGTGTACACACAGATTTCTGGAAAACTCACCATGCTTACAAGCACTGCAGGGCTTCAGGGACTTGCACTCCTGCTTCCTTATCAACACCTGCTGCAGGCTGGTTTGCAAATCTTGGGAAGAGTTGTAGAGAGAAATGACATTATTCTTCCCAAGCTGAAATGCTAAGCAATATTACATTGTAAATTAAATTAAGATTATATTTTAAAATAGCATTTTCTTCAGAGCAAAAGCAAAGTCTTCAGACACTACAATTTCCTGTGATCCTGAAGTTCTTGTGATGAAAATGTGCTTTAAAACATCTGCTAGAATCTGCCCCTTTTTACAGCACCATGCTGCTGTTCTCTTTTCACTCTGCACAACACCTCTGCACCACTAAAGCATTTAGTAGCAACATCTGACACTTGCATAATGCTTTTCATCTACAAGCATTCAAGATAGGTCATCTTTATTGCTTTTACAGAGTAGAACTTAAAAAAATCTATCTTGGGTCACCTGCCAAAGATCCAGAACATGGTCCAGTCTTGCTGCCTTCCCAGCTCTGCTTGCCCAGCTCCACACCACCCCTAGGAACAAGTCTGTAGAACATTTCTGAAGCCTTATGCAAATAATTCATTTTTAGGTGCAAGTAACTTGCAGATACTGTTAGAATATGACATAACTTGCTTACATCCCTGCTCTCTTAATCATGCTACCTAGACCTTTTTGCAGCTTTGATCCCTGGAAGCCCCTGCACTGCACTCTGCAGCAGTTGAATATCCATAACCAGGACAGGCATTTAATCCAGAGATTTCACCTATATTATCACTATTATATTATTATTATAGAATTTTAATCACTTTCTTCCCCGTTGTATTTTGTGAGCTTCACTTTTACTGTCAGCAGAAGGAGCCCTTCTTACTTGATCTCCGAGTGCATGGTAGTCATACAATGTGTTTCTTCTTGCTGGTTAGCAGAAACCACCTTCCATGCATTCTGAATGTATCAAGAATGCTGTAAATTTTAAATTGGGCTACCTGTAATTAACTATGTTTTAAGAGTTTGCAGGCAATTTCAGAGCAGGGCTCTACTATATTAACAATTTCACAAGGAGGAAGCAGTATTTAAACAGAGGAAACAAACAAACATGTTCTTTATTTAATGACAATGTTTGTTTGGGTTTTTTTTGTGAGATTGCAGTAAACCGTTTTGCCTGGGTTTTGTTTTTTGTTTTGTTTTTGTTTGGTTGGTTGGTTTTTGTTTTGTTTTGATTTGGTTTTGTGGCACCTTCCTATGGACTATATTTAATTAACTAATCAATTAATTAAATTAGCAAAAACCCAAGTATGTTATTTCTCTGTATAATTCTTAGGAGATAATGTCACCTAAAAACATATTTACTCTATTTTTATCACATTTGCTGTTTGTGTAAGTCTAACTGGGTTTTAGTTTACCCACAATAACGATATTTTCTTTTGCAGTTTGAAGTTGTTTATCAACAATAGGAACCAAAATGTCCTACTATTCAAAACAGGTAAAAATGTTTTAAAATTATTGTACAGTATGGTTTAGTAGAAATAAGTTGACCATCTGGGGACAGTACTTCAGGTGAAGTGGAAACGACACATTTGTATAAGGTTTCTAAAATTTCTGAAAGAATTTTAAGCACAAACTGATTTGCAAATGTGTACTTCAATGGTGACCAAGAATCAACAAATGAACCATACAGGAGACAAATGGCCACTATTTGGGGCATCACTAGCTCTCAGAACATCCCATATCTCGCCCAAAACTGCAGTGTCCTCCCCACACTGTCCCTTTCACCACCTCCCACAGTACTAGGCTTACATGCCCTCCCAGGCTCCATTTGAACCTGCATTTTTGAAACCAAAGAGCCACGTGATGCTTGTCTCTCCACCCACCCCTGATGTAGCTTTACAACATCTTTCCACTCATCCTCCAGAGACTTGCATTTGGTGCTTACCTGAAATTTGTAGATAAATTGTAAGCTGTTGAAACTGGATATGAGTGAAAAAGGAAAATTAAAAACTGCTAGATATTGTTTTTAAAATAAATTACTAATTCACCCCAAACATGTAAACTGCTTATTAATCCAGAGCTTATTTTTGCCTTCAAAAATAATTAAGAAACAAACAGTTCTGCCTAAACTCTCAGTAAATTAATCACTGGCCCAGAAATCACTGTCGAGTTGTCTGAACATCTCTCTGATTTGATGGACCAGAGAATGCTCTCTGCTCTCTTGACTGTTCACCATATCTGAATCTCAAAATCAAACACTTGTAATAAAGCAGATGTGTACTCTACTGATGCTCTTGCTGCTTGTAAATGGCTCTAAAGACAACAATAATGCAAAAAGCTTTCTACATTTTTTTCTCAAAATGAATTACCAAATTGATGTATTTCTATTCCCTGACCCCAAATATAATTTCAGTCCAGAATCATTAGGTACTCTTGTAGCGATTGCTTTCACTAACAATAATATTTTCATAAAGCACTGTGGTTGCTTTTTCTATTTATCAGGAGAATCCAGCATAAATTCCTTGATGGTGAAATAGCTGTTTCTTCCTGGGTGAAGCACCCTACCCCAGCTGCTTGGTCTTGGGAATTATCGTAGAAAAATTACTGAAACCATCAACCTCATGCACAGCATCAGGCAGAGAGGCAAACATCAAGTGGTATTAATAAGAGCATACAGCAGTAAACAAGAGATGATACACTCTCTATATAAGTTGATTTTTAATAGCACAACCCACATGGAGCTTACTGAGACCTGTTTGCAGGGCTGGAAGTTGCTATACGGAAAGCACAATACTGTCTTGCAAAAGATGTACCATAGGGCAACAAAGATAGTATCAGGTCTCTAAAGTCTAAGTTGTAAGAAAAAGTTAAGGGAGGTGATTCTCCATGGAAAATAACAGCCATAGATTTGACCTAGAAGTTTTTAAAATTATGGGAAATCTCTGATAAAATTCTTAGTGATGTTTTGGGCACTGTGGCAAGATGCTCACTAAAAGAAGTGTGAACATTATAAAAAAGAGGATTAAAGAAGAACTAAGAGAACTGGGCTATTTCATGCATAGATAATAATAAAAAATAATAAAAGTAGTGTTCATTCCCATTGAGGTCAACAAAAAATTGTCATTGATCTGAAATGGATACAGCTATCCTGGAGTAATTCCCCAGATGAACAAAAACTTATTAGCAGTTAAAAGGATGTTTTTCTCTGCTATTAATTTCTGGGCAAAAAGCAGCAATAGAAGAGAGAAACACCTAGAAGAAACAATTATTGTACAATAGAAAGACTGCAAGACCTTTCTTCTTTCTGCCTAGCAGATCACACCTTGAAGACCTTTCTGGTCTGAGTTTTCCCGGGCAGGCAGAGAGAGCTCTATTTGTCCCAGATGAGAAGCAGATGGTTGTAAACCAAGATTTTACTACTTTTCATCCCCAGTCTGTGCATTCACAGATGGAAAGGAGAAATTGTTGGAAGCTGCCACTTACAAAAAAAAACAAAGACTATGGGTGAGGGGATCTGTGTCCTGCAAATCCAACCACTATTGAGGCTGATCAAGGTGGGAAGGCGCCTGCCATTGAAACAAAGCAGCTGTGGTTCTCCTGTCCAGAAGCTGGTGTGGGGAGAGGGAGCCTTTGTGACCCCAACCAAGAAGAGCTTTGAGTAAATATCAGTCCTGTTTGAAACAAGGGAGAAGCAAGCACATCCAACAGACTGTAGGGACGGAAATGCTTCCCAGAGCTCTGCCAGAAATGCTGGACAAGCAGCTAAATTTCCTTCTCAGAAACTGCTTCGGTGACAATGCAATACCTCCTGGCTCCCTCCAGCCCAACTCTTGCAATAAATGTCAGCCCGCAGCCGTATTGGGCATAATTAGCCTAAGATAACAAATTACCCACATTTTCAGGAAAATATTAGAGACCATCATTATTTGGAATAGAGCTGCATTCAGCTGCACAACCCTACCTAATATGATGGATGGAGTAGTCATACCACTGAATACATTTATCTAGAATGAAGTGATTATTTTGAAAATGAACACAGTCAGAAATAAGTGCATATGAATCATATACTACTACACACTGGAGAGTATCAGAGTAGCAGGGGTTGTAGGTCAGCTGACCAACCTATAGCTTTTAGTTGGTAGATTATTTCACACATATACCCTAGGATTTTAAAGCTCAGTCTCAAAATCCCTCTGAATTTAAAAATAATTCCATGTTTCTCTTGGAAAGAAGGGGGGTGGGAAGATTCAGGAAGGCTTTTTCTCCAACCTTCACCAAGTTCTTTGGTGTTATTTAACTCCACTGCTGACCCACAGATGAAAGTATATTTCCCCAAAATACCACAGACAAATACACTGTTAAAATAATTTTGATAACAGTGCAAGAGAAAACAGGAGTCATTGCTGTAGAAGATTCTCATCAGCTCTACAACAAATCTACACATTACTTTTTAACATATTTTAATTACTGACAACATTTCTTTGGCCTTTTACAATAACTTCAATAAAGCAAATAAAACCATCTAGGATCATGGACAAGGCTTAGAACTCTGGCCTGCAACAGTATTCTGGTACAGGCAGCATCTTGCCTTTTCTCCCACATGTTCTGAGAGTATATAGTGTTATTTTAGACATCAAGCCTGCATATCTGGGAATGAAGATAGGTTTCCTGTTTGGTGACTGGGGTCTCCAGAGAGCTCTGAACAAAGCTGGATGCCTTGAACAGGGTGTGTGAGTAGATTAATCTTTTCCAAAATGTAGTAGCATAAATATAATTTCAGCACATTCCTCTGAATTATAAACATCCTTTTTTATGCATTTGAACCAATGCTTGGACTCATCATGCAAAGGCACTGTATCTTGCAAATCAAGAAAAAACAAAGTTCATCAAATTTTCAGTCATATTCCGTGTTCCCATAATTATCATTGCTGGAAAAGATGGAGCTTTTCTTCCCCTCAGTCTATCCCAGTCACAAACAAATTTTTGCCTACAGAAGCTATGCCTAGATTTCTGCAGAAGGGGTGATGTAGTTAGCTTGTTTCTCAACAACAGTAACTACATGACGTCTCCAGCTATGAAAAACTAATGAATAGACCACTCTTACTGTCAGACCTAAGTGAAAGTATCTTTTAGAAAAAACATATCCATTTTTAAAAGCTGAAGTTATCTGTTATTAGATGTAGAGATGAATTACCACTGTTTTTTTCAATATTTATTTCTTGATAGGTCATGAGTTGTCATGGTTTAGGGTTACAGCAGCCCAGACCAATAACAGATGCTCTCTTTTAAGCCCCCTCCCTCCCCAAAGACGAAAAGGAATAATTATTAAATTATTATTTATAATAATAAACTTAGTGATTAGAAGAGGAAACTAGAACAATTTAAAAT
>JAOEGS010017612.1:0-19010 GCA_025447755.1 Corythornis vintsioides
AATATTTAAATAATATAAATAAAAATAAATATCTTTATTTAAATTATATACACAAGGAAAATAAAGAGGAAGAGATGTGGTAATAACAAAGAGCATTCCTTTTCTGTGGATAAGTCTATTACTCTGCTTGTGACTTCATACATGTAAGAGAGTTACTGGTTTTCAGCATCTGTAATATTTCTGGAGGAATCCTGGCTTACTGATGGTTTCCTTTGTTAAATTGGAGAAGCAGTTCTGTTTCAGTGCTGAGCACGGACAATACAGATTATCTGAGGCTTGTTTAAGGTTCCTTCCTTGTGGTATTCATCTAAAATGTGATCCTATCAAAGCAATAGTTTATGCTTGATTTCAGGTTTGGGAAAATACTTTTTTTCCCCAAAAAAACACCTTATAGATATACCTAGAATGTCAGAAACTTGAGATTTTGAAATGTGAGCAACTGAATGTGAAGAAATGCAACAGATCAATTCACTTGTAAGTTGAATGAACAAGGTATTGTAACAGTGCTAAAATATTTACACCCAACATCCCTGCACACACTTGCAATCTGTCACTACAGGTTACATTCAGATAAATTAATGCTTTTTTAAGATGATGTAGAAAATAAAGAAGAAAGGAAAAGCTGAGCCATTAACTTCTAATTTTGCTTTCTTTTAGTAGCTGTAGGCTAGTAACAGTTTAATAGCAAAAACATAAAGCTGTCAATGTTCACAGAGGATGGGATCTTCAATCCTGCCTAATGTCACATGATTCAGGAACTGCCTGTATTTTCCTTATGATTTCACAAATTTATGAAAAAGCACATTTATATAAATAGACCTTTTTTGTTAAACTATTACTAGATATGGAAATACTTAAGAGATAAAGACTAACAAAAGTAGCAGTCCTTTTATTCCTAAACAGAACATGAGAAGCTCAGTCAAATGCAGGGAGATAAACACTATGACTACAAGCAACTGGTGTTGCTAATATCTGCTTAGCTCCTTGGAGATTGGTTGCATTCATTTCCTATCAGATGACCACTCGAGTTTCACAGCCTGCTCTACAGCTCTTTTCACAATAGGGAGCGTTCTGCCCAAGCCCTAGCAAGTTGTCATTGATTGTTTCAGATGTTCTGTATTCAGCTATTCACAGAATGATTCACTGGCTTTTCAAACTGTAAGCTAGCCTAGTGTGTCAAATATGCTTCTGAAGATAAAGGCATTTGTAAATGTAAAGGCATCTGTAAACGCAAAAGGTGCTTAACTATGTATGCAGCCTTCACAAAGCACAGGCAGCAAGCCTGAGACTGTTCCCTGAGAGAAAGAAAATAATTCAGCAGCATTTTCCTCTTTCTGAATTCAGATTTCAAAAGATTTAGTAGACTCACACATAATGAAGTTAGGAATTTTAACAATACATCAGCACTGGCCTACCACTACTACTGCACTTTCTGCGCCACAGAAATGTTAGTGCTGAGTCTCCCAAGGAGCCCCTGTTACAGTGTGCAAAGGGTATAAATACAGGGGCTGGGAGGCCTCAGTAGGTAAACCAACTGGTATCAAAACATTAAACACTATGGCAAATATTGCCAGACACAAAACCACAGCATGCAGTTACATGTAATTACTCAGAGAAAAAAAAAAAAAGGAAAAAAAAAGAGAAGAACCAAAGGTCTGAGTGAAGGAAAAAGGTAGCGAGGCCTTAACATTTCAATACTAAATTCCTCCCTAAATCTTGCCTCAAACCATGTTTCTGTTATCTTCCCACTTCCTCCTCTTTTTTCTACATCTCCTTCCCACAACTTTGTTCCTTATAGAAATGGAAAATGAAAATGGAAGATTTTCAACTCTTTCTGATCTTGGAAATTTAAGATTGAGATCAGCCGCTAAAGATTTTAATCTTTTCTCAATCCTGATAAGCAGAAATGTATCAGCAACATTCTGGGTGAGATGAATTATGCTTTACACAGACAGAAACAACATGGCCTATCTATTTGGTTGGTTGGGTTTTGAGTGTAGGGTGGGCTTTATACAATCAGCAGAGTGAAAGTTAAGAAAGAACTAGCTATTTCATGTACTGAGTGAGCAAACTGTCTGCCCTAATGTAGATCAGCTCACCAGACAACTGGGTAACGTGAGGACTTGTCAACTAGGAAGGTCTGAGTTTCAGACTTAGCTGAGAAAAAGGCTTAGATTAGTCACTTAAGCTTTATATACCTTCAATTTCCTGACAATAAAATTAGTATCACTAGGTTGCTGAGCCCTTCAGTTTCAGAAAAAAGAAAAAAAAAAAAGGAATTGTAGTGCTGGCAGAATGTCTAAAATTTGTATACACTTATAACATGTGTAAGTGCACCCAAAATAGAGTTATCACAAAGTACAAGAAGAAGTTGTGGAATTTCTGCATACTCCAAGAAAAGACAGAAACCCCATCGTATAGGAAATCATTAATCTGAAAGATCAAGAAAAAGCACCAGCACAAAACACTCCATAGAGAAAATCTAAGTAATAGTCAATGTGTACAAATTATGTGGCACAATGGATTTTTGCCTTTAGTGAGAAACTTTGTTATACTCACACCTACTTTCTAACTTCACTAGAAAAATCACTGCTTTCCAGCAGTATGCAATTGGATTACACAGAGATTGCAATTAATTGCTGAGCCAAATGGTAATGCCAATGAGACTCCAGTTTGTTTTGACACACCACCCAATTACACCACTGAAGCAACAGGCACAAAATTTGTCATCATAAAAAACTTTGGGGAATGAAAAAATGCACATTACAGTCATGTTGGCAGTGTTAGCAGATGGTATGAAATTGCCACCATATGTGATTCTGAAGCATAAAACAATGCTGAAGGAACATCTGCCTACTGGAATAATTGTTAGGTGTCAAAACCAGGATGGATGTCTAAAGACTTAATGAAGGATTGGCTGAATGCTGTTCTCAATAGGTGACCAGGTGTGCTATTAAAAAAAAATACAACAACAAAAAAACAACAACAAAAAAGAGGCATGCTTGTCCTAGGCACATTCAAAGGGCACCTACCACTAGCAAAAAAAATATCAGAGAAGTTAATACTGTGCTCTGGTCATAATGGAAGGAAAGCATTTACAGCTGCAGGTGGCTTGATGCATTCCTGAACAAGCCCTTTGAAGCCCATTTGAAGTCTATATCTTCAGAATGTCCATAGAGATCATGCTTTAATTCCTACAGGAAAAATAACGGAGCTGGGCACAAGAAAGGATTTAGACAACAAGGTACCAGATAAATCCAAGAGTTGCTCTTAAAACTTTTATGGAGCTCCATATTTCATATTCTGTGGGTGGAACCCAAGATGATTTGTTTGAGTTCAAAGAGTTGAGAGGAGGGAAGACACTGAAAATCACCAAGAAAGTATTTATGAGCAGGAGAGGGACACTGATGGAAAGAGATTGAAGAGGGATGAGATATATAATAAAAATTTTTTGTTTATAATCTTAATTCAGAGTTGTCATCTTCCTGATTAATACAGCAGAAAAGAAGCAACCAACATTTCCAAATTTAAACACACTTCCATTGGAAATTTTAAGACCTGAGGAGATCAGCACATTTTTTGCCCATTTGTATTGAAGCAGCACTGGGAGCTGGTTCCTCACTGCTGCTTATAGAGCACTTCTGTAAGACTGTGATTTAAAAGGTTCCTGAGCTGAAAGAGATGTAAATGTATTAACTGGATACTTGTGCCTTTTCTACGCCCTAATAGCTACACTAATTTAGGACTAAATCATTTGTATTTCATCCTTAGCTACACCCTCTATCATCCATTGGCACCAAGGCTTCTCTTGGTAATGACAGAAGCAGAGTCAGTGCCCAGAGAGCTGCCCGAGTAGAAAAACACAAAGACACTTTCAGTCACCTGTATCAGCATCATGCATTTGGGTAGGGTGATTGTTCCTTGGCTTTGCATCCCAAACTCAGTCTGCATGACTTTAAAAGTAGCCTTTACATCTAAGATTTAAAATGAAGTATGTGAATGAATTAATCTTCCAGTCTGTACTGCATAGCTTAGCTTTTGCACAATTTTGAAAAATATGAAGTGCTATATGGAAATTAATTTAAATCTATCCTCAATATGGCTGATATTTATGACTTTAATGACATATCTCTGTGAAGGAATGGTACCCTTGCTTCTTAAATATTGCAAAGTCAAGACATTTAAATTTACAGTTCCCACAGAAGCATTCATTCTATTCCCCTGTGTGTATACTTTTAAACAAGACCTTTCACTGAATGATCATATGCAGCATTTCTGTGGAAAACAGACTGCGAGCTACTGTAAGCTGTTAGATTTATTGAGAGTGGGCTAGGAATAAGTGCTCCTTAGAAGGTGTATGTATCAGTTCTCTAAATAGCTAAAGAAGTAGCCCATTTCTTGCTTCCTGAGAAATTATCTCTCATTTAGGATCAATTTTCTATTAAAATAAACAATTCTACTGAAGCTAAACTTCAGGCAAGATAAAAGGGGTCTTGGCTTGCCTTCTAAATCTACGGGATATATGGAGGATGCAAAATTACCTCTTCAAAGCAAGAGCTGCTTCAGCACACCAGCAAGATAAAAAAGGTGCTGCCCAGCATCTGAATGTTATTTCCACATACATTATTATCCCTAGTTCTAGTTTATGTAGTTTCTTGGCCAAAAAAGAGTTAAGTACTTTGTTCATTACAAAAAGAGAAGAATTTGTTTCTGACAGAATTGATAGGAAAAATACCTTATTGAAGGCCTCCTTGGAAGCTGTGAGATCACCATGAGATACAGTGTGATGTGTGTGTCTGAGAGAAGAACAGAAGTAGTAACTACTGAGAGTGGGATATAAAAATTACTTCTAATTGATTTATTCTTGCTTTCATGTGCAGCTACTGTTCTGGGGCAAAAGTTTCATTTCACTTGTATTAAAATATTTCTACTGAGTAAAACATTCACCCCTCGAAATACATATTCACAATTCGACTTCTACTTCCATTATAGCAGTTTATGCAAAATGAAATGTGGGTCTCAGTCTGGTTTTCACTCTCTAAAAATCCATTACAAGTGACACTCACTGTCCCAGTTAAATAACCAAAAAGTGAATTAGCATAGAGACAAAGGATGGCTCTGAGTATTAAAGTAATAACAGATTTCTTGCAAAATAAATATGGTACACCAGATAATAGAGGCTTCAGCACTGCATCACAGTAGACCTGTGAAACTTAAGAAAATTCCTCACAGACTTAGCAATGAATGAACAATTATCTTCAGAGAAATAAAATAATCAAGATCTCTGTGTTCTTTCAGAAAGAAATAATTAATGCCAATTAAAATCATGAATCAGAAGATACATGTCTTTCTTGTTTCAAAACTAAACATCAAAACACTTCATCTGAGAAAGATGAAACAAAATGTTCCATTTCCTAGAGAAAAATAAAAAGTCACTTTTTTCAGCTTGAACTATTCAGGACAAATAATTTTCCTTAACCTTCTTTAGAAATAATTTATCCCCAAATCATGCTTAATTTTGTCCATAAGCATTACAGATGCTGCTAGTCGCTCCAGCTAGGTTGGCAAGGTGCAATAAAAAAGAGGAGCTGTAGGAGTTTGCTCGGACACATTTGATTCCAAACCACAAACTAGGTACAAAGACAGGGTTACAACTTTCAGGTCCAAGATCCCATTCTGCCATTATGGGAGCCTAGGCTGCAGGCTTCACAATTTCCCAGTTGCTCCCTGAACATACTAGTCTGGTCCCTGAGCTCCTGTGCTGTGAAACAAAAATTGAGGCCAAATGAAGATGAAGCCTATGTCAGAAAGCACAGATTTCCAGGAGTAGGTATGTGTGGAAGGAAAACAGTGAAACTAAATTCTTTATGATCCAAAATTGTGATTGTGTGGTATAAGAAAGAAAAAGCTATAAGGTAAGCTCACAAGACTGCATCTGTGGAGACACTGTAGCACCAGTGGGAAGGTAGCAGATCCCAATTGAGGGAAGCAGCTGCACCCTGTGGGCATGAGGTGTGCAGAAGGTGTCCTAGGTCTCAGGGTTGAGGGACTGGTTTTGTGGAGGGGAGAGGAAGAGACTGAAGCATACCTTGACCTCTGTGTGACAGGTCTAGCACAGCCCTGAAGGCTGCTATCAATGGCAGCAGCCATTCCGACTAATTTTGGAAAGCCTTCCTGAAACAGGACAACAGTTTGGGTTTTATGCAAGGCTCTAAACTCTGCAAGTCAGTTCTGTACTTGCTGCAACAGAGCCTGCACTTATGACCTTGAGATCAAGCTGAAAGGCTCCTAGAATTATCAGAATTAGAGAAAAATATTACTCCTCAGCACTGCAGAAGTTGTTTTTCTGTCAATTGTCACTGAGCTATTGCCTCAGAAAAGAGCACTAAAGTGTCAGTGCTGTCTGCAAGATTCAGTGAAAACATCAGTCACTCTAATTAAAGAGCATCCAGAAATTGTTTTCCCTTATATACTGCTCACCATCAAATAATACATTCGGAAAAGACCAGAGTCTGCCTTTGGGATGATGCTGTTAAAATACTGAAACCTGGCAAATATTGACATCTTATGCTTTTGGCAAAAGTTATTGGTCCAAATTAATCCTAATATTAAATATTAATACATACAGCTAAAGAAGAAACCAGAATGTCAGGACAGTATTAAAGAGACAATACAGAAGTAAGAATGGAGTTAAAGGGAAGATCATGTTAAAGAGAAGACCCTGCTGAGAATTTCTCTCAGTGAACATATTGCCAAGACATGCATGAAGAGCCAATATTCAGGACCCAGTTAAATATTAACAACTCTATGCCTTGCTCTCCATCTCCAGATTTTTAATATCTGGTGACAATGGCATTTGGGTTTTGTCTTTTTCTCACACTACTGAAGCGAAAGCATGTTTAGTCTTTCCCACCATCCACTGTTCATGTGCCATCTAACAAAACCATAAATACATAGGGATGACAGCATTGAAATTATAGTTACAAGAAAAATCAAATCTTGAACTCTAGTAAAAAGATTATATAATAGTAATAGTGACCTTAAACAGCTAATGGTCCAAGCTTAATGAGCCAGACTTGGGGGAAAACACAGATTAACCCATTTGGCTAAAACCTGTTAGTGTCAAAAAGAAAGGCAATGTTGCTACTGTTATCTCAAACCTAAATCCAACTCAGCAAGCTAAATTGCTCTCAAACTCCCAAATCAGTGGAACATATAAATGGTATAATTATATGCTGATAGCTTTTCTTCATCCACTTGTTTGAAGGATGATTTCTCTAAAATGCTTACACCAACCTTCTAGCTTTCCTTCCCTTCCTTCTGGATTTTCTCCCAGACTAGGCAAATCTTATGATGCAGAACACACACAAAAAGCATGAGAGAAGACAAGAGGCCTCGTTCTCCAGAAGAAAGCAAGCAAATTACCAGAGACAGCTTAAACACTGGCAGCATAAGTCACTGCTTACATATCTCCATAAATCATTGCACATGTTGTTGATTTATTCAGGGTCAAGACAGAGGATGATGAAGGGAGAAAGAGGTGAAAAGGTAAAGTAATATTTTAGGTTTTCCTAACCTCTTAGTTTACATTTCAGCCTTAGTTAGCAGTAGTACATCTGGATCATAAAATCAAATAGTTTTTATATTGATTTCAAACAATTTTACCTTCTTACCCAGGATTTCAAGGAATAATAGATAGGTACTTCTGTATGTCAGTTATTTTCATAGCTAATAATTTTTTATATTCATTCTGTTTAAAAATTCAGGCACGGGAATGAATTAATAGCCCTCTATTAGAGAATAAAACAGCAACATCTGTAACACCTAATGAAGCTCAATAGTTTCTTCATTACCTGTAGTTCTTAAATCACATAGAATCTAGATTCTCCCAGGAGGACTGCATCAAAACATTTTCCTGTTTGTTTGTTTGTTTGTTTTTTGCTTTTTTTTGTTTGTTTTTGTTGGTTGATTTTTTTTTGGTTGGTTGGTTGGTTTTGGTTTTTTTTTTCTTCCATATGAGTTTCAACATGGCTGAGTTCTGGCTCCTGCACTTGGGCCACAAAAACCCTAATCAACACTACAGGCTTGAGAAAGAGTGTCTGGAAAGCTGCCTGGCAGAAAGGGACCAGAGGGTGTTGGTCTATAGCTGTCTGAATATGAGTCAGCAGTGTAGGTGGTAGAGAGGGCTAAGAGCATCCTGGCTTGTGTCAGAAATAGTGTGGCCAGCAGGAGCAGGGAAGTGATTGTCCCTCTGTACTCAGCACTGGTGAGGCCACTATTCAACTAAAGTGCTCAGTTTTGGCCACCTCAATAGAAGAAAGACATCAAGGAGCTGGAGTGGGTCCAGAGAAGGGCAATGAAGCTGGTGAAGAGCCTGGAAAACAAGTCTTATGAGGAGCAGCTGAGGTAATGGGGGGTATTTAGTCTGAGGAAAAGGAGGCTTTTCACATTTACTGTTAATTCTTACCACTCTACAACTGCCTGGAAGGGTGCTGCAGAGAGGCAGGTGCTTGTCTCTTCTCACAAGCAACTAGTGATAGACCAAGAGGGCATGGCCTCAAGCTGCACCAGGGGATGTTTAAACTGAAAAATACTGAAAGAGTTCTCAGGCATTGAAACAGGCTGCCCAGGGAGGTGGTTGAGTCACCATCCCTGCAAGTGTTTATAAGCTGTATGAAGGTGGTGCTTGGCAATATGGCCTAGCAGTGGACTTGGCAGAGTAGGGTTAATGGTTGGTCTCCGTGATCTTAAAGGTATTTTCCAACCTACATAAATCTATGATTCTATGATTCCTTTAGTTTGCTAGTAACGTTCAGGTAGGCAAGGGTATTCATGTTAACTTTTAAGCTAAAAACAGAGAGCAAACGCTTTTGCTCTTCAAACCTTGATTTTATAGATAAAAAAGCCTCCCTTGGGCTTCTCTTTACCATTTAAGCAATATAAAGCATCACCCTTCAGAGAGGAGAAACAAAGCAGGACTACTTTTGCAACTTACTACCAAGTAAAGAGGGGAACGGACTTTGAAAGTCATCACCAAGCTTTATAGGATGTCCAGGCTTTCTAATTACCTTCCCTGATTTGACTAATGTTGGAAGTCTTAATGGATCATACTCTGCTATTTTCATTGAGTGCAACAGACCTTGGATAAATCTGGCTGAGAAAAAGAAACAATGGGCTTAGGCCAGCATGCTGAATTTGTAAATTTTAGAATATTCTATTAAATAAAAAAATTAAATCCCCAGAGAAAGCAACATCACTGTTGCAAACCCACAGAGCAGGGAAGCAGAGGAAACAAAGAGACTAAAAGCAAGAATGAGAGGGGAAGAGCAGCAATATGTGAGAGAAGTAAAACAAGAGAACAGAAGAATTTAAACTCTGAAGTGTTTGAACGGGACACAACAGGAAAGCGTATGGACAAAGTCCTCCTTGGTGCTCCAAGGGGGAGAGCCCCCAGTAGAGGAATATGTTAGACCAAATTTAACCAAAGAAAATGTGTTAATGAAATATATATCTTTTTAATAACAAACTGCTCCAGCAAGAGCAATATTTATAAAACATTAATGTTATCAAGAGATAAAAAATGGAGATTAAAATTAACACGACCTTCCTACTTGAGAAAATAGAGTAATTTGGATCTGTATTTCACAGTTTTGTATTTTTACGACAACCTTAGAAGCCACACAGCAGCTGTATATTCTTTTTCTGCTGTGCTTAACATGCATCACAAATATTACAGCAAGGTTAATAAAATATAACAAGAATTAAGCAGGACTACTTTGCACATACAAAGCAGAGGACACAACTGTTGTATCAGAAAATGCCTGTGAAACTTGTAATGGCTGCAGTTTTCTTTCTGTAGATCTAATGGAGCTGAGTCTGCTCCCATCTTAACAATAGTCAAATAGGGGTTTTGCCATAGGGATGAGGAGAGGCAAAGGATACTCATAAAAAGATGTGTAATAGTACTACTACTAAAATACTCCCTGTCTGCTGAGGACATCGTGGTATCTATAACAAGGTACAAAAAGTCATGGGATCTCCCATTAATGAGATAAGCTGGCCTCAAACTGAACCCCCTTGGGAATTTCCAGTACTTGGCAGGAGGGCTGGAAGAGAATGAATCTTCCATGGCAGTGCAAGTGGGTGACCTGCCTTGTCACCCTGATCACCACACTGCTGATTTGTATGCCTGATGGCCATCTCTCTCCAACATCAGGTCTAAAAGCACATGGCAAGCTTTCAATTAATTAGACAGAGCACAAAGGCCAGGTTCACTTGTTGCATAAGCAGCTCCCTTTTAAGGTTATGACCTTGATTTCTAAGACTTTGACCTACGACCAATATTTCACAAAGGATGCTTATATTATGCATTTGCAAAAGAATTTCTCTAAAGCATGACTATCCAGTCCTACATGCCATGCAGGAGTACAGAGACAACTCTGTTCAATATCACATCAGATCTATCAACCCAAACAATTATCAGGTCATGGGTAGGTATATTTTTAATGTTTCTTCCTTGTCATGTAAAGTTATCTTTTTGGTGATGTAAGGAAACTCTGACATTCCTTTTCAAATTTAATTTCATATAACACAACACTATGAGGTAGCCTAGTCAAAGATATAAACTCTACATATATAAATTTGCAAGATGAAACACAGAAAATTCCACCTCAACATGAGGAAAAACTTCACTGAGTGACAGAGTCTGGAACAGAGAGGTTGTGAAGTCTCCTTCTCTGGACTATCAAAGCCTGCTTGAATCTGTTCCTGTGTGGCCTGTTCTGGGTGTTCCTGCACTGGCACGGGTGTTGGACTCAATGATCTCCAGAGGTCCCTTCCAATCCCTAGCATTCTATGATTCTATGGTCTGCCTATATACATACACACATACACACACACACACAATACACACAGAAACATTCTCAGTTCAGTGTAAAGATGAATTTGACTGTTCTAGGCAAGAACACAAACACTCCCCTTACTTCAGCATTACTTCTTGACAGGTATGAGCACCAGTGTGCTCTCAGCCAATGGCATCCAACTTTTCTTATTCACTGTATATGCATATGAACTGCCTAGTCTGACTTGGTAAATTTATAGGTCTGGGTCCTTATGTGCTGTGCTTAGTCTAACAATGTCCAAGTTTCTTGTTAATCTGGGTGTAAATAATTTCTTTCCCAACACATAAATTAGCATACATTTAGAAGCCATCCACCTTGAATAATGATTTAGCTAAGTAGGAAAGAAAATATCACTCTGTAATTGAGTTGATGAGGTGAATCAAGGTCCCTCTGAATGAGCAGAGAATAATGAAACTGGATGCAAAATAGGAGAGTGAAGACTTCTGTTCATATGCAGCAGTACCAATGCATCAGAAATTGAATACTGGAAATCCGTGCAATAATTTGTAAAAGGACTCTCTGCAGCAGCAAGAAGATTTCCCCAAACCATACCTGCTCATGTGGCATCTCAAACACATCAGGAACATGCTGGACCTTGAAACAACTCAGTAAACCTAGGCTCCCCCTCTACCCCCAGGTGTCTAACAGTGGATGCCCCAGGATGAACATGAGAGAACGTAAGGGGAAAACACGGTGACGTGGACAAGCACATAGCAGTAGCTCCTCAGAATACCTCTTCAGCCTTCAGTCATCCACGAAACTGATACTTAAAGCTGAGTTGGTCAGATCACTTTACCAAACAAATAGTACAGGTAAGAATAGTTGTAGCAAGTTTTAAACTGGAAGTAGATAGTTATAGATTAGACATAAGAATTTTTTAATAAGGGCAGAAAGACACTGGAATAGGTTACCCAGAGAAGCTTGGAATGTCCTGTCACTGGATGTCTTCAAGGTCAGGTTGTATGGGACTGAGTTATCTGATCAAGTGCCCATGGTAAGACTTTTTATCTTTTATCTTTACCTTCCAATCCAAACTGTTCTATGGTTCTATGAATCTAAACTAATATAAAATATTCTGTAATACAGTTGCCTGGGCACCTGTATAAAAATGTCACTGAAAAGCAAAAAAACCTGCAAGACAATTAATTACTTTCACTAGTGGTTATGTACTAGGAGACCTTGTTTGCCAAGCAGTGTGTGTGACAGGGAAAGTCTCATGAGTCCTTGTTTTAAAAGAACTACTCTGCAAAATGGCAGCTTTGTAGAGCTTTGTGACATGGGATGGTAATGTGTAAGCTCTTAATGCATACATTGCTTGTCTTTTGATTACAGAGAAACAATGATGAAATGAAGAAATAATGTGCTTTTTTTCCCTGTCCAATGACAAAAAAGGAGGTAAAAATAGTATCTTTGTTTTCAGCATTATCTAGTATGGGGAAATAAAATGGAAATTGAACAGATGCCTTCATTCTACAGTAAGTTCTTTTTCAAACAGTGATTTCTATACTTCTGTAAGAACATGACAATCCAGTTTTCTAAATTAGAAACAAAAAAAAAAGTGGTTTTAGTTAAGAGAATGGGCACTGTATACTTCCTACTTGTGGTACCTGCTTTAAGATGCTGCATTATGAACAGTACACTAGTAGCATGCAGCAGTTGCTCTGAATCCCCCAGGATTTTCAATGAAATCTGACAAAATCCCACAGTAAATGAATTTTATCCAAAGGAACAAAGTGGGGTTATGAAAAGATACGATGATGATGCTTCACAGAGAGAGTGCAATATACAATTCTTCTCGGTAACAATTTTAGTTACATCATAACTAGATAACTAAGGCAAACCACCACCACAGCCTCGGGGAACAGCAAGTGGTGTTTTTCAGAGGCTAATGTTAAGCATGTGAAGCCTCAGATTGCTGTTCAGATTTAAGAAGTTTGAAACCAAGAAGCCAAGATGTCAGTAGCTTTATTTTAACCAAGTGGCCAATGCTTAGGAAAAAAAAAAAACAACCAACAAACAAACAAAAACCACAATTCTTTAGGCACAAAGGGCCAGCTGGGTTTAGGCTTTAACGCACATTTGAGATCCTCACTCCCTGTACAGTCAATGTAGAAAACTCCAGAATATAGTTCAGTATTAGAATGATTTAATGTGCCTGTTTCTCTCCCCACTCAGTATAAAAGTACCAGTAGATAAGTAGAAGGCATCAGAAGAGCTCATTGAGCTCAGTGTCTCCTGACTGAGGACAGATATGCTATGGGATATCTATTTTAAAGACTCTACAAAGCAGCTGCACCACCATACCCAACTCAGTATGAATAACTTAACAGCTATAACACTTTGACACATCCTTTAAAATTTTAATAAAGGTCACAAGTCCCCAACTATAATTTGACACAGAAGGGCAGCAAAAGTCAAGTGCACTGCCAGACAATATGCTTCCTTCACTAATTAGGGATTTTTTTTTTACATAAAACTTTCAGAAGACACTAAGCACCCATGCTACTGAAGAGGATGGCCTTGCTTCAGTCCCCAACCAAGGTGATCCAAGAGGAACACCCATGCTCCTGGATTAGGCAACTCTGCTCTGGTGACAAATTTCATCTATGTCCTAGGCATGCCATCACATTTATAGACAGACCAGCCTTTAATAAAAATGTTGCAGTAAAATGCCTTTTTTTTTTTTTTTTTAAATAAAGCAGTAACCAGAATAGAGTCTCAAAATATTTTCTAATAGTTATCTAAAGCTAAGAGAAAATTACCCTGTCACAATCTACTCCCTCTGTACCACTCTGACAGCAGAAAGACCTGGACACCTAACAGAAATATCTGTGTCATGGAAAGCCCAGCAGCAGCTGACAGAAAGGCCAGACACATAGACAACACCGGCATACAAGCTTTGCCAAGGGACAAACAAGGCCTAATCAGAGCACTCTGCTCTCCAGTAATTCTTGGCTGCAGAGCATCCCCCTGGTTCCACCACAGTTAAGCACAATTCAGAGATGTGATTGAGCTGTTCTAACTTACCCAGGAACCTTCATCCAGGGATTACCACAGACATCAAAAACACCCTTCCCATACATATGCTTTTGTGAAAAGGGATAATGCAAGGGGAATTTAAAAATCACTGACTTGGAACACAGCTGGGTCCAGGAGTTAAGTAAAAAGATGTTGCTTTGGAGAAATTTCTGCATCTTTTAAGGACACAAAATGAGAATGGATAGGTTATGATGAAAAGGCATGAAAAACCCCATGTGCAAAATCCATGAGAGGAGTCACATACTGGAATTTAACTGATCCACTTAAATGCAAATTATTTATTTTTTAAATTAGTGTTTTCACTCACACATCCCAGTACATGGGAGCTTCCATGTTTAACTCTTCCTCATATGCTTGCAAATTCCCACATCTCAGTGATAGTGTTCCTCTAAATTCAAATTATTATCCTCCCCTGAAGCATGAGGGGAAGCATTTCAAACCGTAACAGACAAGTGTAAAAATTTCTCAGAGATTAATGAATTTAAGCTCCAAAACTAGTAGTGCCACTTTGAATAAAAAGCATTTGAGGTTTTCTCTACAAAGATGGGTTAATTTTTTAGGCATATGTACTAACAGATATATTTCCTGAAAAATTTATTTCCATTTCTAGCTGGCAGAACCTTTCCTTTTTAATCAGTTTTTCCCCACTCATACCGAATCAAGGCTGGAAAGGAAACTGCTCCTTAATGAGGGTGTGATACCTAATGTCACAGCATCCTAGTCCAAGAATGTACTTTCTTCTGGTTAGGCTTGCTGGATAAATAATTCAAGTTCTTTTCTAATTTTATAGAAGCATGTGATTACTTTAGAGCAACATAATATTCCATTTCTCCTAAGCTTGCTAGCAGAGCTTGGCAATAAATATCCAGAAGCCGGCAGTAGGCATTTCCATGCTCAAACTTTATTGCAACTTTTTGGGTTTCACACAATGTTTTATCCTAATGGGCTTTTTATCCCCTGCATATGTTTTAATTAAACAATAAATAACCATCAGCAGGACATGGATAATTACTGTACGTGCATTAGAATGAAAATCCTATGCTATAACTGTCTCCAAGTCAATGAAAACATTCATTATAAAACTGTACCTTACTGAAGATTTCAATTACTTACACTTATACTTCTAATCAGTAGCAATGCAACAGTTACTGATAAAGAGTGGATCTTAGAAACTTAACTAACAAAGACAGTTTAAAGACATTTGGGTACATGAAAATTTATCCTTTTTTGATATAAAGACTTTTGGGCTTTTTAATTTCTTACAGTACTTCTAGGGAGGAAGTTGTTGTTTCAAATCTATTTACTAATATCCATGATTCTATACTACTACTGCTGAAGAAAACATAAAACCTTATCCTTGTTACTGCACAACAGAAGCATAGAAGCAAAACATGTCCCACCCACTCCAGAGCAAGAGAAGTGTATTGATTTTGCAATTTGTGCATCATTTTAACTTCTACCCAACAATACAAAAAGGCAGCAAGCATTCTGGGGTCTGTCTCTTTGGGTTTTGTTGATTTTCACAGTTCAACACAATGTTCTTTGGCCCCTCTGAAGTCGTGTATGGAATCCTCTGTTAATAAAAAGATGAGCCACAACCTATTCATCTCTTTGCTCTTCTACTCAGCATTGCCTAAAGCTAAAAACCTATTTCTTCTCTTCTGCCCTCCCTTTTCCTGGATAGGGAGTATGAAGCTGATACTAAACTCTGTTTTTTTGCCTCTCCAAATATGCTTGGCTGTTTGACACTATCAGTCCATCTAGCAGAAGATGTTCTGGGGCAAGTCTTTAGCTTATCTTCTGATGGGCAGCACCTTGCCATGCTGTCTGAGAATGCATTTGCTAATGTCATGAAACTGCAGTTAGAACTCTTCCCTCCTTAGGAAATGTTTTCAAACTAATTCATTCAATACAGATGGGCAAAAAAAATACAAATGAGAGGTATGGGTGACAAGAAAATTCTACAGACGCGAATACATCCTACTGGGAGCAGATCTGGTCTTCGAAAAAATAATGGAAGTAAACACCACGATTGATGTCAAAAGCTCTTGAAATCATCTTTACTTAAAGATCCCAAGATCCTAACTAATAATCTCCCACTAACAATAGACAGAACCCTTCCTGCCAGTGTTCTTTGAGAATTTTCAGCCTGGGGTGTAACTCAGACATATCCAACACTGCCTTAAAGCCTTCCTGTATATGGAAAGGCTTTTATTTTGAGAAAATTACTCTCAAATAGATGTAGAATATAATTCAATTTACATCTGACAATAGTAGAATTTAACTTCAAAGGAAAGAAGCACAGGACATCTCTGAGAAAAAAAAAATAGTCAAAAATCCAAACTTTGTCTGAAAAATAGACTCAGTGGAAAACTTTCAACCAAATTAAGACATAGGGTGGCCAGCTTTCCGGAGAACATCTTATTTATTCTGCACAATCTGTTTCCCTTCAGTGTGATAATTTTCACCATACTCAGAAGTGCTTCTTAGGTCACATTCACCTGTTAAATTCTGCTCTTACAGTCCCTACCATCAATCTAGCCTGTTGAAATCACCAGTCAAGTTTTAATCCAAAACATCTAAAACCTCATTCTTTATTTCTTCTAGCTCCTTTCCTTTCAACAACTTCAACCAGACAGAGAACAGGAACAATGTTTCCACATAGTGGAAATTAGGCAATGCACTGAGAGCATTTCTCTGAGCAGTTGATAATGGATTCCCATTATAGCTCTCAAAATTAGTCATTAAGTCACAATTTGAGATCAAATAAAGAGCTTTTCAAAGAAAGTTAGCATGAACCGGCAATTAATACATTTAGACTGAAAATCTGAGGGTTTCAAATGTAAGAATAGTGAGAATCCAAAGCAATCTCCTGAGTTATAATAATAAAGGCTACAATCTACCTATTGCTGAGATTAAACTTGATGACTTTTTAATCGGATTGGCTGTAAGAACAAAAACTGACTTCCTGGATTCAGTGATCCAGAGATTCACTCTCAATGCTTAGCTTCTAAAAGATTATTTATTTATTATTATTCTAAGTATCTTCCCAAAATATCCTGGGAAGGATGATGAGATGGGAGGGAGGGAGATAAATCCCACTTAACAGCATTTGAAAAAGAAAGTAATAAGAACTTATTATATAGCTTTTTTAGGTAACATTTTATATTACTGCAGTGAATTTTACATTAAAGATAATCTATACTTTTCCAAAACCAGAAAACACTTTTTTGGTTTGTTTTTATTTTCTCTTTTAAGAAATAGTAGATTTCCTAATTCTTACACAGAATTAATTATATTATATAAAAGGTGGGGGGTGTAATTTCTAAAATCAACATGACTCTAAGGTTGAACATCAAATACTATTTTCCTGAAGTAGTCTGACTACATTACCAGTAACCAGTTGCACATCTTTTAATTAGTTCCTATAATAAATTTTAATTAAAATGAATAATTCAAATATTATGCATTACAATCTCAGACATTAATCTTCCTAAGAAGAAACTTAAAAGGCTACAATTTAAAACAGTCTCCAAATTTGAGTTTATAAGCTTGTGGGTGGAAGAAGGATCTACAATTTGGCTTGTCCTTTTAGATGACCTCTCCCTGTGCAGAAGGTGCTTGGAAAAGCAACCCATTAGGGAGACCAGAGACATCTAAGTGCTCAGAAATAGTTACAGAAACCTGAGTACATATAGCAGTAGACAAAGTAATCAAAGTTTAGATAAAAGTCACATGAAAAACTAGGTTTAAGAAAGCATTTTCTATTGTTGTAACCTTGGGGAGGATTGGAGCTGCTGTTCATTTAAAAAAAAAAAAAAGTTCATATAAGATTTCAATTAGCAATTAGATGAATGAACTTGGAAAAAAAAAACCAAACCAAAACAAACAAACCCACATAAAAACCACAAACAAACAACAAAACCAAAATATATAACAAACCCTAGCAGGAAAAAAAACCAAAGGTGGCAAAAAAACTCAAGGCCACTTCATCCCGGAAACTGATTTTTTTTTGTGAAACTTTGATTCCAAAATTCAGTAGCACAAGCTAGGAAAAAAAGCAGTTCAGCTACAAGTAACACAGGTACAGTATGAAGTTCTAGTCATAATATGATCAACTCCTACATATTAGGTTTTCATATTTAAATGCTGCTAATAAAACAGAGTTTACTTAAATCCACTTAAAACTAGTTCAAAATGTATTCTGCCCAGAGCTTTTCTTCTGTTTCCTGTTACAATGGGCAGCACTCAGGATGCTTTTACATTGCCCAAGAGGTGCAGTGGTAAGCAGAGGTAAACATGGGAAAATAAATGGATTGGATTGATCTTCAGCTTCTTTAAACTGGTGCATTTGTATTGACTGAGAGTACTATCATCTCTATAGAAGCTGCTCACAGTAATCTTCCCAGACTCAGATGCAGTATTTCAGAGACTTAAGTAGCCATATTCTCTTTGACCCCAAATATATTCACTTCATGGCGTGCTCTCCAGCACACTGTGATATCTACAGAAGTTTCTCCAAGCAGAAATGTGTATTATTGGCATATTCTGCCTTAAGTTATGAAGCAAGTTGTTTTCTTGTGCTAGCCTTGCACAAGATGAGAGGTTAAAAACTTATTTTACAAAAGAAGATTAAAATAACTTGAAGTATTTACCTAAACAAAATGAAGAGCCTGAAGATATTATATTGATCTCCTTAAATATGGAGAAGGAAAATTTCACCCCACTGCAACACTGGCACTGGAAAAAGTATGCGTGAACTGTCTGAGAATAAATTCAGGCTAGATATTGAAATATTTCAAACTATCAGGGAAGCAGAACTTTAAGACTACTTTCTAACAGAAAGAGTAAAAACAGAAGGAAAAAATTAATTATAATTTTCAGTATTCAGTGAACTTAAGAATAAAATATGATATGACAGATTTGGGACTGACAAGAGGTCCTTGGCTATTTTCTATCCTGTAGTTCTGGGGGGGGGGGGGGGGAAAAAATTAATCCCCCCTAGTCTCCAGGTGAATTTGTTTTACCTTTGACAAAAAAATACAAAAATCCCCTTTAAACCTTGGAAGT
>JAOEGS010017612.1:19020-48266 GCA_025447755.1 Corythornis vintsioides
AAGGAGGGTGGTGGGGAAAAAAGAGGGGTCTTTTGTTTTTTCCTTGCGGGTGGGGGGGGGGGGGGGGGGGGAAGAATAAATTAATCACTCCTAGTCTCCAGCTGAATTAGTTCTACCTTAGACAGCAAACTACAAATATCCCCTTTAAACCTTGGAAGTTCTTGGTTCATGGTACTCCAACTGCTTATTCCATAGAAAACCTTATATGTAAGTCACTAGAAATTTCTGGTGTTTATTTTGTTGATAATGGAAGCACTTTTTTTTTTTTTTTTTCATTACATGAACCAGTTTCAGATCAGTGCAAACTGAGTCCAGAACAGTTGTGTGCAGGTGTGTTCACGTGTGTGTGCATGCATTCACCAGTAGATAAAGGATGGAGCTCTGGCAGGGGCTGCCCAGGGAGGTTGTGGAGTCTCTATCTCTGGAGACAGTCCAGACCCGCCTGGATCTGTTCCTGGGTGACTTGGTCTAGGTGATCCTGCTCAGGCAGGGGTTGGACTAGATGATCTTCTAGGTCCCTTCCAACCCCTAATATCTGTGAATCTGTGAATCTGTAAATTACCATATTGTTGTCTGGCAGGTGCACAGACCATGGGAACTCTCCTCACCATCTCAACTGCAGCACCCACCACTTCTGCTTCAACTCTACCCCCTCTGCTCAGCTCTCTCAAGTCATGTAAACCTGCCTTTGCACCAAGCTGATAGATCACCATGGCACACACTTCACTAGCCCTCCAACTCTGACAGGAGGTTAACAGCTCTCTAAGAGATGGGGGACAACAACAAGAGCCTAGGGAGGAGGGAAAGGCCTTCCTTGCACCCTGTTTACATCCAAAGTACACAGAAAACATCTGCCCAGGATCTTAAATGAATAAACATGGGGATAAACGTCCGAAAGCAAGTCCTAGTGTCAAGAACTGATGAACAATGTGCTGTGATGGTGTATTTGGGGATATCAATGAGCTACAAATAAATTTATTTTCATGACACTTTGAAACTGATGGAAGAGCTGCTTGCTGAAGTCCAGCTTGGAGGCTCAGCAGATGAAGTTTCAGCTGCTGACTCTACTGTCCTCTGACCTTCCTATGACCACACTTGGCTTTCACTGTGTAACCCTCAAGCCCAATCAATAAAACAGGGATGACAACATTTCCCCAACTCATCGTTTTAAGAGGATTAGGAATTGTAATAACTAGAGTGTGAAAGTAATTTATCATTTAAAGTTTATAAACATAAGACTGTTACCACAGCAGGTATTTTGGTATGCTAGGGGGACATACTACTGTTAATAAGAAAAAATGAGCCAAATGTATAGCAAATATTAATTAATTGAATAGCAAACAACAAGCATTCCTTTTTGGCAGATGAACACTGCTGTTTGCCCAAGAAAATGAGTATTTGTATGGGTACCAGTATTCCTTCAAATTCAGAAGATTGTTCATATGCTCAAAAAAACCCCAAAAAAACAAAACCATAATTATGCATAATTCTAATGAGTAATTAAATTTTGAAATTGTGTTCACAAGTATTTGCCAATTATTCAAACCAGCTGCAAAATAAATACAGTGCTTCATTAAAAAGAGCATTAAGACAGCTAATTCAAGGACTAAAATATGACAAAATCTCCACATTTATTTTGCTTATGCAGTCTCATTTCTAAGCCCTTGTCCATAGTAAAGTTTGTTGTATTCTAACATCTATAGGACTTCTGTCACATTTAATACAGAGAATGAGTGATGTTCAAAGAATGGTATTTTTGTTCAGTTTGTTTTCTCTATTTTGGGGGGGAGGCAGTTTTTGGTTGTTTGGGGGGGGGAGATTTCCTTTTTTTTTTTTGTTGGTTTGGAGTTTTTGTCCTCCAAAATTTCCTCTGTTATGCATGGTGTGATCCAGTTCCTTATATATTCCATTTTATTTAAGCATGGTTTCAACAGTATTTCATATCTCTGTATAGACAGTTTATCACCTTAAAGGGCTTCTCTTACTATTTTCTAAAAATCTACATCCTGTTTTTGAAGTGAGGAAGCTCTAGATGAATATTTCACAGATGGGAAACTGAGTCATATATAAACTTAACATTTAGGAAATCTAATTTTGGGTATTCACTTGATGCCAAGATATATATTTTTCATTTCAGATAAGCTCCATATTTCAACAAAATTCTAAGTTGTCAGCATTTCTAAGAATTAGGATTTGGGATGTATTCATTCCACTTAAACACATCTGAGCTAGAGAGCAATACATGAAAAGGAAACAGGTCCTTAGAGGGCAAATATCTCATCCAAAGATAAATACCCAAGATAGACATAACTCACACCTACAAAGTACCCAGATCTCTCTCCATCAACAACAGAGACAAAAAAATCAAACTCACATGTAAACATCCAGAATTAGGCGAGATGAACCCAGCTCAGAATTCTTCAGGTTTTTGACCCATTACATTAAGCATCCAAGATTTTATATTAAATAGTGAAGCACATTTGACAGAGGAAGTTGTTCTCTTACTCCTTTGTTCTCTGTCCTTAGACAACCTCAGTGACATCAGCCACTAGAAAGGACTTGTAAAAAAAATTATACTTATGTCCCTTGTCATTCAGCATCTTACATTATTGTCAGTGGAAAATGCAAGTTTTAACACTCCTCCAAAAGCATAAATTTGCCCAATTTTCACTGCCAAGCCCTCATCCACATGGTACAACTGATGGGATGGACAGTTCAATGAAAGACAGCTTGCTCTTACATCTCCCAAAAGCCCTAAAATGCCTCGTTTTCTTCCTTTTCTTTGACTTACCAAAGACAGAAACTTATAAAGATTGTCTGCCAAATCTACCAGAAGACAAACAGAACTCCCCTCTCGACTGTAGTTTATTTCCAGTGAAAACCTTTCGGGGATGGGGTGGGATAAAAGCCTTTTCTCATTATAAAGTAGAAAAGCAATGTTCCATTAAAATTTCCAGCAAGATCCACCTGCCACCGGGAATTTTACAAGCCAAAAGGATGATTGTTGCATTGGCTGCAAATGAAGCCCAGAGCTCCCATATGGCAGTGTTAATTCAGACACCAAATGACCAGTCATACAGGAAGAGGTCCTCTCCTCCCCTGGAAGCGCTACCAGAGAAAACCTGTCTCTTCACCCAAGGTATTCTGCTTGCAGCCTTTGCTGTCCTATGATTTTTATTTTGAGTTTGTGTTCCAAACATGCTCCAAAAAACATTTTGAAGTTCTACAACATAGAGATCCATAAACATAGATAACACAGCATCTTTCCTCCAGATTTTAGAAACTAAACTAGCAAGTCAAATATACAACCATGGAAAATCCAACATGAAAACATCTGAAGTCAGAAGTTTTGCTATTATTGCTGTTTTGCCACTTGTGTATACAAAGCAGCTCTCTGATTCTTTGAATTTTAGACAATTGCAAAACCACAACTGTGCTAAGTACCAGTCTCATACAGCCATAATAAACCTACTTTTCCTGTGCTATAGCAGGAATTGCCAGAAGCCCTCATTCCGTACAGCACAGCAGCAGACAAAGCCACATCAGAAGAGTGAGGCGAGTAGGGCTTGATAGCTGCAGAGAAACTACAGGATTCTGGGGAGGGGTCTGAATGCTGAAGTGATATAGTCAGAAGTGATCCCATTCCTCTATTCTTTCCACAGCTGATTTTACATTTTATAGTCGTTCCTGTCACAGTTTAGCAGCAGTGCATTCTGCTCTCCACACTGCTTGATGTGTCACTCTTCCCTGCATCCTAATTTAATTTCTGTGAATAAACTCCCTTCTCCCGCCTCCGCCTTTCTCACATCTTCACCAATCATTGCTTTTAAGAAGGCTCAGCTATTTTTCAAGGGAAAATTATAAAAGGAGCAGGAGTTCTTTGTACAACCGAGCTGCTCTTCATCTTTCCACTCTGTTTTCTCAGGAGCACAGTAACATTATGGGCCTTCGCTTGTTGGAGGAAGCTGGTGGCCTCTTGTTCTCACATTGGCAGTGAGAGACCTCAATCTAATCATTGGCATAAATGTTTAATACTCATGCAAGCAGAACTGTCTCGTGATGGCTTGCTAATTATCCACTGTAACAGACTTTGGATCTGATGTCCTTAGATTATTCTCCTAAATGACCATGTTTAAAAACAAAAATAATCACTACTTATCGTATTTTCAGAAAATCAAACAGTAAGCTTTCATAGCAAAAGCTCTACTAGCCATGGGGAGGATACTAAAAATAAGAGGCCAGTGGTTTATTTGATTCATTGGCACTGTTTCTATTCCTGCAGTCTGCAGTATGTGACTGGAGTTTGTACAGGCACGACACTACTGAAGAGATACTCCTCATATACAAAGCTGCATGTATTACTACTGTTGAATGAGTAATTAGGTGCAATCTGCAGAACGTTAGAAGATATTTTAAATGAGAAAAATAATTTGTATCTAGGATTGCCATCTTACTTCAGTATGTAAGATTTGGTGGTATAGAACTCAAAAATATAGCTTGGCTTTACAATTACACCATACACTGAGCCTTGATCTGTGTCCCAAAAACATAGAATTGAAATAAGAATGTCTGTATAATTCAGTATCGTGCAAGCTGAAACAGATCATTATCCAAACAGATAATTGGAATTTCAAATATTTTAATTTTTCATAATCAAAGTGCACTTGCAGCCCAGAAGGCGAATTGCATCCTGGGCTGTATCAAAAGAAGCATGGTCAGCAGATCAAGAGAAGGGATTTGTTCCCTCTGCTCTGCTGAGACCTCACCTAGAATACTGCATCCAGCTCTGGACCACTCAAAACAAGGACATGGACCTAATGTAGTGGGCCCAAAGGAGGCCACAAAGATGATCAGAGGTCTGGAGCACCTCTCCTACAAAGGCAGGCTGAGAGAATTGGGCTTGTTCAGCCTGGAGAAGAGAAAGCTGTGGGGAGACCTTATAGTGGCCTTTCAGTACCTGAAGGGGGCCTACAAGAAAGCTGGGGAGGGACTGTTTACAAAGGCCTGTAGCAATAGGATGAGAGGCAGGGATCTTAAACTAGAGAAGGGTAGATCTGGATAGGTCATTAGAAGTTCCTTTAGGAAGAAGTTCTTCACTGTGAGAGTGGTGGAACACTGGAACAAGCTGCCTCCAGAGGTGGTGGAGGCCCCATCCCTGGAGACATTCCAAAGGCAGGGTTCATGACACTGAGAAGCCTGATCTAGTTGAGAATGTCACTGCTCACTGCAGGGGATTGGGACTAGATGACCTTTAAGGTCCCTTTCCAACCCAAAACATTCTATGAAAACTTAAATGGAAGTCCTTTTTGCTTTTAAACCATTATCAGCCCAAAACAAGATGAAAAAAAAGTTTGTCCTCTCTCTTTTTTTGTAGCCAGGTAGGATGCCAGAAGAAAAAAAGGATTTTTGGCAACTGAAAACAAACCACCTTTATGCTTGTCCTTTATACTCCATAAACAGATGGAAATACAAACATGAGCTGATGCATTCAGGAGGGTGAAAAATTAAACAGTGACATGCCATAAAAGACTACAGACAATGATCTAGGGTAAATTCAGAACAAAGTCAATCATACTGGCAAAACTGTTCTGCTACAGTTTTTTTCTATGACACTATAGAATTAGCTATGATACACTATGAAGCAAAAACTAAGTATTATTCTGGGGAGAACATAATATTTTTCCTTTACAGAAAAGAATCCAAGCCCTTGTTTTAAATGCAGAACTTAGGTGGCAATTGAATATGCAGCTAAATTCAGGTTATTTACTATTGATAGAGCATTGGCTCAAGAGCAATGACTCAAGTATAATATCTGTTTTCAAGGATCTTGCCCTAAATAATATTAAGAACTGGTATAAATTAAATACTGTTTAATCATAAAATCATGACTGATACATACAAGCTAAAGCACTGTTAGCAGTTACTCCACAGGCATCACACCCAGAGCTAGGGAATAGGAGACAACTGAAGAACTTTAGCCAAGCACACACACAAACACACACACACACACATATATATATGTATTTGTGTATATAGATGTGTGTATACATACATATAATTTCAGTGAAAAACAAAACACAAACCAGTAAACACACACACACACAACAAAAACCAAAGCACAGAGATTACAGAATCCCTTTTGACTGCAGCAAAGCTGATTTTTTGCCCCAGTTCTGTGGGGTACTTGTGGTATTTTTTTCCTGACTCTTCAGTCACTAAGCCTGTAAAGTTCCTAAAACTCCATTCTACACTATTATGTTGAATTCTCATTTGAACATGCCCATGAAATGAAGCTTTCCATTGGTATAAACAACATGAGATTAACTTTAACCATGGTACCCATTTCTGAAATTAATCTATGTTATAAACCATCAGTGAAAACTGTTCAACATTTCTGATTTTTGTTCTTAGAGAATTAATTTTTTATCCTAGCAAAAAAGCCACTTCTCTGAACTTCTCCCCCACTGCATTTCTTTCTATTTTCCTCATGCAGGAGTCATTTCTGTGCTGTTCTATCACAAGTCAAGTATTTCATGACAAGTAATTTATAAACTTTCTTAATACTTTCAAACTCATTCCCTATTATTTTATTATTTTTTTTTTTTTACAGTTTGAACAATCTTTGAAGAATAGTATATGAATATAGGATATAACTGCTGTAAAAGTGACCTGAATTTCTATGGGTAATTACTAGTCTGGGTTATCTATGGGAGACAAATATACTTCCACATTCATGGGAAGTTTAGAACAGGTAATTCAATCTCTTTCTCCAAAAGGTCTGCATATGGTGCATACATGTATTTTGTGGACCAGTTTACATAATGGTAACTGCAAGTTTTTGATAAGCCAGGGTACTACTTTTATAACCAAACATTGCCTGCATTTTAAATTACTACTATTTCTTATGCAATGTATAATGAAGGATAATGCACGTAGCTTTAGAGCTCATTTTGAGTTTCAAAACAAGTTACAATGCAATCACCTATTAACCTTTGCATCCCAAGGGTTTTTTTCTACAAAAAGCTAATATCCCTGACAGCTCCTTGTTTATTTTCAGATCCATGCACTGTTTGCCACTAGTGACCTTGCAAGCAGATTCACACCTTGCAAAGTCCCTGACCTTGTAGTCATTAAAATCCAATCACACACTGGGCAGGCTTCCATATTCATTAGGACAGCAAGAAGATAGATTTGAACATGCCTCTAAAGTGACCAATACATTCATCAGCCAATTTCCATCTTCTTCAACAATTTCAGCTTGCTTAGGGATATTACTAGATTAATTGATACAGAAAATCTTTTGCAACAAAACAGTAGCAATGTTAAACAGATGCAATATGTTTCTAATTAAAAAGGTTGTGATCGAACACAAGTCATAAATTACAGGTTGTCCTATGAATACCCAAAGTTCCTAGAACATTTCTTTTAGCTTATGCTTTTGATGTAGGAGTCAGACATCTTTTCAAAACACACTACAGTGAAACTAGCATCCAAAAGTGATAAAAGACATGTCTACAAGTAAAGGAACCTTCCTAAAGGATATTTTAGGAAAAAATTAAACTAAATAAACAATAAAAATTAAAAAATAGAACATGCTAAATTATGTAATTGCAATTATTTATTTAAAACTTAAGCTGTTACATGACTAAATACCTATTTTGTAAAATTTTACCTTCTAAATATGTTTAACTCAAAGATAGGATTCATGACAATCACAAAAAGCACAAAAAACTGTAAGAAATAAAACAAGTCTTAGGTGCAACACTGTTACAGGGGGAAACTTTTTCACATGGGAAATATTTAGAAATTACCTCTTCCAAATTTCAAGTCAGAAGGATTTGAAAAGAGAAGAAAACACAAATACATAAATAGCAAGTCTCAAATCATTTACCTGCCAAACAGGTTGCTGAAAAATCTGTGTTTGTTCTCATCACAAAGCATATTTACAGCAATATTGTTAAAAAAAAAAAAACAAACCCAAACCAACACACATTTTTTTCTGGTAAAGGCTACAGTTATATCAAAATCTTTACAAGGACACTGAGCTTTAAGCTTTGGTCAAAGGTCTGCTCACATAGGAGGTACTTGAGGGCAAGTTGCAAGCTCCCATGGAATTATTAGGTTTGTTGTCATATTGTGCATGGGGAATCCAACTACAGAAGTTTTCATGAAAGCACAGACAAAAAGCTTTAAACACCTCACTCCTTGTCTTAAAGCTGTAAATAATTGCTAATTAGCCTTGTGGTTTCATTCTGGTAGCCAGTTTAGCTTTTTTTTTTTTTTTTAACTGAGATCTGTCTCAGGCACATCAGAGACCACAAAGCAAACCAAGGACCCATCAGAAAACTTGTGATTCAGAAAGTTTTTTTGCCTGATTATCAGCTTTTGAGTAACATTTGAAATAAATCACCTCTTTGTAGAGATTCCCCCAGTTGTCTGGCAGAAGTCAAAAATGGCACGTACCCTGTGGGAGGCTGACAGAAAAAAATCACTGTGTTCCTGAGCCAGTGTACCACCTACACATCATTTCAAGGAATACTATTTTGTTTGTGGCTTTTTTTGAGGTTGGTTTTTTTTTATTTGAGTTGTTGTTGTTTGTTATTAAGATAAACTAAACACATTCGTGTCTTAAAAGACAATTTTAAGGACCAACAGTAAAACTAAAACTGTATTCTTAAGGAGAAAGGAGAGAATAATGATAGAAAAATCAATACTGCTTTGAAAGTGCATTTCCCTAGATAGGGAAAGGACTCTTGCCTTGAAAAAATCTAGTGTGTAATAAGGAATTGGTTATTTCCCCATATTTGTTCAAGAGCATGTGATGAATGTCCTGAAACAGCATCTGTAGCTGTAAAACCAGCAGAGCAGCCTTTCCATCCTCTGCTCAGTAAACAGCAGGACAACACTGCCTGTGTCGTTTGGGTAATGGTCAGGTATCATTTATATTGTCCTTTCATAAACTGCATTGTGCTGACACTGAGCCAAAGCTCAAAGGCTCTGGCACCCAGTTACACCATAAACTCAATAATGAGAATGATTTTATTCAGGTCTACAAAATGTATCTAGGGTGCTTTGCATGAAAGGTGAACAATTTCACAGCCAAAGCTTTTTCTGTAGAGAAAAAAATAAGACCTTGAGCTTTACTCTGCTTCTGGAGAAAGCAAGGATGTTTATGGCAATAAATGCACACTTTTGAAAGCAACTAATTTTAACAGGCCCATTAGTCTTTATTGAATTAATATAAAGAGTTTTCTTTGATGGAAATTAAGTTCATGAGCTCAAATGCAATTATCTGACATTACCTTTGCACACAAGAGACATTTGAAGTCATTCCATCATATGTCCCACATACTCAGTGAATTAAACACACCCCTGATACTTCAAGAACACAATAGCTGAGTGTCTGAAGCAGTATATAATTTTTTTTCATAAATTAAACACAGGATTTTAAAACAATAACACCACTAGAATATACACCATATATACTGTATCTTGTTGAATACCCATTTTCAGGAAGAAAACTATGAAAAACTTTGGTGCACTCTTACCTATTGTTTATGAAGAAAAAATAGCTTTTTAATGTTTAAATTTGTATTTCATAAAGTATTATCAAAATACTGTAGTTATCTATAGTTATTACTTGAATTATGAAAACCAATTTCTTTAAACTTTCTTTTTTAAAGTGATATATTCTGATTTTAAAATAAAAACACTATAGAAATGCATATTAAAAATCAGAAACTGTCCATTTAAAATTGACACTGTTTACAGAGCCTGCATTTTTTTTCCTGTTGGCATGAGCACACTAACTCCACTTTTAAACACAGTTAAGTTCACAAAGGAGCTGAGGATCATTAAGATTTTGATTTGCTGAGGGGCCAAGAGTCTACACAGCCTATTGCCTTCAAATGACTCTGTGACCTCCTCTGAATCTTTGAAAATATTAATTAGCTCAAAGTATACAACTGTATTGCTTATGAAGAAACCAAAGCAATTCTAAGTGTTCAGAAAGAACAAAAATATCAAATATATTAAAAAACACACTTGCATTTTTACAGTTTTCTCCCTCACTTATAAATATATGAATTATCTGGATGTTTGTGTTTTGGTTTTTTTTTTCCCTCTGGATTTCTCAGTGATGTTGCACTCAAGAATCAAAACCATGGGCTTCAACCTAATTGTAAGATGAAGAACAATCATCCTATCCAAGGAACAAAGAGGTACTGGATGAAGAAAAATCAGGAGAAAAAATGATACTAGCTGTGAATCACACAACTGCTTTACCAACTGCAAAACGCTGCTTTTAATAACTTTAAAATTCTAAAGATGAAATTTACTTTGAATCAAAACAAAATCCAGTAATTTCAAGATTGAGAATATTAAAGATTTTCACTTCAAGATGACCACATGTTCAGTGAAATATAGTCTCCTCAAAAGGTATCTAACAATCTCAATTAATTACAAAAAGGTATGTGATCTTCAATCTGATTGATGATTCCACAGTGGCTGGTCTAGAGGGAAGCTGCCATGACATTGAGTAGGGTACAAACCACAAAAATGAGAACAAGCAGAAAGTAACTTTTGCTCCAGTCATAAATAATGTGAATAATTTGATGCAGCTGTTCCACAGGGACTCACAGGACTGAGAATTTTGATATTGCTTTCTCCTACCTCATGCTGCAACAAATGCTTGACAAAATACATCAAGTCAGTATTGATATTTACTGATATGCAACATATCATGGAAATTTGAGATGAACCTTGAGAGTAATAACATACATAAAACACAAGATTTAAAATATCAAGTAATATGAGGTGGAGGGGGAGAGAAATGACAGTGAGTAAGGTGCCAAAAATAATTATAAGGCAGAGTATTGTTTGGAACTAAAATATGTTGCCACAGCTAGTAACCAATAAATTTTCCACAGGATGGTAACCATATCTTTGGATTTAAGGGCACAGTGTTCTTGGGGAATAAGAAACGAAGACCATCCATCCTGCATCTCAAGTTTATAGGCCAGGAAAACACTTCAACAGAAAGGAAATGTGATCTGCACAGCAAAGAGACTAGAATCATCAATATCTCAAATAGGAAATCCAGTGGTTACAGAAACATAGTTTAGATAGCAACTGAGAGGAATACTGAAATGCCAGTTGTAAACAGGCATCCAAATATATTGTATCTTGATTCTGCAAAGGATCCCCATCACTGTATTGCAAACATGCTTCACCTCCACCAAGTGTTTTCCTGAACTACAGTGTTAATGACAGCTGGGACAGGCACCTTGAGAGTTCCTGAGGAAACCAGATTTATATTTCTTACTATACAAAATGTTCACTTGGACAGCTCACTCAAGCATCACTTAAAATCTGTAGATGACAAAACTTGAAGTTGAAGTTATGTAATTTTGGTTTTCACTGTGTTTTCCCTGAAGCAACGACTGCAGCCTTCCCACAGTGCTATCAGGAGTAAACTGTCATCTAGACTGGCGACACCATCTCAGCTATTATTTGCCTCTCCTGCCCATTTGCTCCTGAGGTCTCACTTGCTCTTACTCTGATCCCCTAAGGTTCTACTTCCTCATCATGGCTAAACAGAATGTATGTTTAATGTATTTTAGTATGTTTACTATGTTTTCATGACCAGAACCACTTTAAAAAGGTCCAAAAAAACCCGACCATATAGTAGTTATATAGCAAATCCACAATGTTGGAGAAAAGATAAAAAGAATTAACAGTAACTCTCTTGTAAAAGCGAACTCACAAAACTTACATAAACAGGGATGTACTTTCAGAGAACTAAGCAACAGGAGATACCAGGATAAAACCCAATGCGAGTTCATGATAAAATTACATTGCACGAGGCACTTTTTTCAGTGACATATTCACAGTCCCCTATTTAGACTGTACTAGTGTATTTCTGGAATATTGTAAAAGCAGAAAAAGGCAAAGAAAGTTGAAATAGTGAAGTATTAGCGGCTCTTGAACATATGGCTCACGAACAAAATTAGCAATATTTGTATTCTCCCTAGGGAAATTGAATTTAAAAGTGAGCACAGTTCTGTATAAATACATGGGATCAATGAGTAGGCAAGTTATAACTGAGTAGTAACAACACAGTGCAATGGATACAGGCTAACAAATATGGTACAGTTATTTTGGCTCAAAATTTTTCAGACTTAAGCAGTTTAAGCATGAATCTGAAATACATATTCCAAAAGACTCTGTGCACTCACAGATATTATAATGGCAGATGTGTGTGTGTACATATACATAACATGCATCTGTGTGCACATATGTACACAAACAAGTATCCCAATTTACAGAGAAATTATTTCAAACAAGTAATTTAGACCACAGTTTGTAACAATAGTGAAATACTAGGAAAAAAAAAAAATCAATCATCTCTTCAGATTTCCAACTGCCATTTATGAAAACTTACAAGAACCATGCTAAACAACACCCAAACAACATGAGTAGCACAGCAAAAGCACTGATCCTGAAATATCTTACCAAAACTATCAGATAGTTATTAGTACTTCTGGAGAAGTCAATAACAAGTTTGAATGATTCACAAACTGAGAAGTTCACATACACTTATTAGAAATAAATTATACAATTACAATGTGCAGTAAAAATGCATTAGTTGTGACACAAAAGAGTAAACAATTGGGTCAACTCTATTAAATCAAAGAAAGCTGCACCCTGCTGCAGGAAAAGAGTCACTTCAAAAACAGCGGAAGCTTTAGCTCCCTGGAGATCTACTTTGTGTATGCTTGAGGGGCTCTTGCAACAAGAGAAAGTACTTTATAACTCCTAATTAGTTGAGAAACACAAGATTGGAAAATTCAGTCCTAATTCAGTACAACTTCCTCCACTTCAAACAAATGCTACATTTCCTATGAGGATTAGTTTAAAACAAGTTTCATACAATGCATTTCAGATGCTTTGCCAAGGTACTTCATATGAATGGTCCCTATTCCTTACTGGCCTAATTGCACCTGCAGACCTGTTCAAATCTCCAGAAGCTTGCCTCCCTCTTCTGATGGCAATCCTGACCTTAGATACTCAGTGTGCCAGTCACACTTGAATGAGAAGAGGTAGCTGATAACAGTTGTGGCTAGGTGATAATAATTCTGGCTAGAAGCAGCCACCTCCTGTCTCCCATCGCACTGTACTGTGTCAATACAGCTTCTGGTCCAGACCAGGGAATGAAATGGGATAAAAAAAGTGAAACTGAGGAGGAAACTTTATTTTTAATCTATATCAGTTCCCTAATCTGATTTGATGCACTTCACATCCTCACAAGCAATTTTCAGGGACTTTGCAATAGAAGATATGGTCATGGAAAGAAACTACTTAAACTGTCATTGTGCTATCAGGGAACTATATCCTCATTTTGTGCTTTAACCAGCCAACAGAGAGCTCAGTCACAGAGTATGAGTGATAGGAGATACAGATGGACAGCTTACTCCATCCCAGTATATTGCCAGTTTGGTTAAACTCCTCCAAAAGTTCCTCTTTTATTTTCTCACCTCTTAACCATCCTAAGCTTTCTAAATTTTCTAATTAAAACTGAGCTTACAATACTCAGCACATTCTTAACCACTCAGGGAGCAGCTAGCAAACATACAGTACACTCTGTATTGAGTAAAACAAAGGTGAATTAAAATAAAATTATATACCATCAATTAATTTGTATTAAATACACAAAACAAAAGTATTTGCCAATAAAATAAAATTATATACCATCAATTAATTTGTATTAAATACACAAAACAAAAGTATTTGCCAATATCTGATAAATTTACTACTATTCCCATGATTTCAAATAACATCTCCCTCCCAATACAAATTGGGATTCGAAATAGAACTTCATAGAAGAAAAAAAAAAATACATTCACTCACACAGACAGTCTGAAAGGTCCATTCTCCCTGGGCTCAACATACTTGGCTGCCTTTCTGTAAATGCTGGCACTAGTGTTTTGGTAGCACTCAAAGCAAGGCAGATTGTAACTCTGTGGATTAGCTTTAATTAACTTTCAAAGTTGCAGCAATGTGGCCTGGCACAAGGCACTGAAATGACTTGGGCACACAGGCTGAACACCTGCAAGAAGGAATTTCTCAAGCAAGGTATTAGTATTTTCAGAGTAGATGGAAAAGGAAGGCTTTGAGCACAAGTGGCCACCTGAGCTCTCCCTGTGACTTAAAACGATGGTTATCGCCATTTCAGAAAAAGCAGGATTTTTAGGTCATCCCTAAAACTGGGGTTTTAGGTCATCTCTAACCTTCTGAATGTATATTGATATAAATAATCCCTATATAAGTAGTAATCCTTTATATTCCAATCTATTTTTACCCATAGATACAATGCACCAGAAACTATTCACGTTATAATTTTAGATAACCTATATCACTATGAGTTGCAACATGTTTCATTCATTGTAAAGGCCCAAAAAATCTGTATAATCCAAAACAATTTTTGCTCAATGTCATGTGTGCGAGTGATAAATCACAAAAAATGTACTTGGCTATCACTTTTATTGATGGTGGTGGTGGTGCTAATGGGGTATAAATGGAAACCAAGGAAATCTTCCCGCTTTGTTTTCACTTTACAATGCCAAATGTAGCTCATAAAGCCTCTAACACACTTTGCTGTACATTCTGGACAACGAAAATTTAGATATCAGGGTATTTAAAAAACAGCATCCAAACAACCATCATTAAAAGTAGAAAATTAAACATGGACATTCCAAACAAACAAAACCCTTCTCCATTTTGAAAGTCACTTCTTTCTTTCACAGGATCTTAAAGAATACCTTTTAGGAGTGTGAAAAAGAAAAGCTACATACATTTTATACTACTCAACCACTTGCATTTTTGTTTTCCATCACAACTATTAGAGAAATTTCTGTACCAAAGTTCGGCGCAAGAGACATTTGGCCTTTAGCACGATTAGGTTATTCTATTTGAGTAATGGTGCTTGAAAACAGAATGTTGTCTATTACTGAGGGCCAAATCTTCAGATGGCATAACCTGGCAAAACTCCACTGATTCAGTAATATAGATCATAAACTCTCTGAGCCAAAGGTGTATCATTTTATGCTTGGAATGTGCCACTTACACTGTGGGTGGTGGTGTAATTCAGATGAATAAAAACTGCTAATAGCTGAAAACTGAGTCTTGCCAGGACAACATGAAACCAGCTTCTGAGTGCAAAGACTATCTCATCAGAAAAACTAGTCATCATATAGACCATACCAACATTGCATACAATGCTACAAGGACAGATTTTGATCTTCACAAAGCTAAAAAAAAAAAAGATTAATACAAGCATTCAGCACTAAAAGACAACAATCCAGAAGCTCAAATCTGTCTTAAAAAACTAAGTAATTGCTCATCTAATAAAAAATTAAGCAAGCTGTAATTAATTCTGCAATAGGAAACTGATCACGTTGCTAAAAAAGGCAAGAGTGGGAAATGCTTCACAACTGTGACTGGATGGTTTCTCATTTTCCCATTTGCAGAAAACCATGAGAATTTTAAACATAACCAACAGGAATAAAAGCTACCATTTACTCTCTAAGCACATTCAGTTCTGACTGCCTACTCTTATTAAGGAGCTTGTCACCAGAAAACATTCCTCATTAAATTATCCAAGTAATAAGTTATTATAATGTTTCTATTTCTTTGCATATAAAATTAACATGTCAAGATTGGCATTGTATTTGTTACACTTTGCACTTTAAATGTAAATATTATCAGCTATTTTCATTATGAAACTGTTGTGCTCATGTTTATGTTGTTAATTCAATTTTCCTACCACTAACTTTGCTCTTTTTCAGTGAGCATCCAACATCCTCTTCATGAACCCAGAACCACATGAAGCACACTTGGCTGGGCAAAACAATTTCTTCTCCCAGACTATGGTTGTGTTGGAGTTAATTTAAGTTCTACATTAAAAAGTCAAATAGCAAGGCAAGGGAAAGCATTTGATAGCAACAGAATTCAGAGTTTACTACTACAAATTCAGAACATACAGGGGGAAATGGTCTCTCTTTCTAGAGCTAGCAACAAACAAGTGTTTTGAGATTAGTCATATTAACGATCTACCACATTTCCAGCTCTCTACAAGGAAGGCTGGCAAAGTACAATGAAAAAGTAGAAAGAGAATGGAGGCAAGAGAAAGTCTCACCCAACTCCATACCAGTGCTGAAGGAGGTAAAGAAAGTTTGAATCAAATTGGCAATGAAGGTATGTGGTATCAAAACTGAGACACATAAAGAGTTCTTAATTGTGTTTCACAACATTATTCTTATTCATTGCATTACTTGTCTGCTTACATCAGAAACTCAGTTATATCTTTATGGCTCCTGACCTGCATACTTTCACAGAATACTGTACTAGATTAAATGTTTTCAGATGAAGAGAGGTAACACTGACAGAATAGCAATGTCAGGAGGAATTACATCCTCTAGAAGACTGTGATTACTAAGGGAGAGAAGGGAAACATGAAGAACTTTTCATTGCAATTTCAGGAACCAGCATTCTCCTGGAAACAGCTATTTTGGCATATTAGAGATAATGCTTCTTTCTGTGATCTGTCCAGACACACCTGTTCTTTCTCAGTGACTTCTTAATACTCTTCCTGCTTAATTAATGTATAGTACTTAACCTTAACTTTCCCTTAGCTGACTTCTATGCAATAAAATGTCTGTATTGGTGAAGAGAAGTATGAAAGTAATATTTTTGACCTCTTGAATGGTTAAGTTCAGGAGGATTTATGTTTGTGTTGGTTCCTCAAATTATTCCTCAAAAAAATTTGAATTACTTGAAGATGTATAATATCAGGAAAACATTTTTAAAAGTCGTGTCACTCATCAATATTTGGTTATTTCACTCTGTTTTGGGAAAGGATATATACTAGTAGTTCTTTAGGGAAGTCTCAAGCCAGAAACAGTCATCAAGAGCTTCAGAAAATCTCATTAAATTTCTAACAAAAGGGGTGGGGGGGAATCAAAACATTATTTACCAGAACTGTTAACATATTTCAGTAATATTGATTTTTACATAACATTCAAAGTTATTTTTGGATCAATTGAAAAAAAGATGTAATCTTTTTAAACTAGCAGAATTCTCAAATATTAGCTAGTTGATGCTCTTAATTCCTGACTAATTAGGAAACCTATAATTTATCATTAATCTTATATCTTATTGTTTTCAGAATAATTTTTTTCTGATTAAAATAATAAGCAGCAGAATCTCAATTTAAAACTGGAGTCTCTATCCCCATGTGATATTCTGTCACGTTTGACTTGTACTTTGTACAATGATGAACAGAGCCAAGGCCAGGCAAAAGTTCTTAATCCAATGAACTCACAAAGTGTTACTGGCGTAGGGAAGTAAAACATCACCATGCACATTCCAAAGAAGGGAAGCCACTGTCAGAAAGATTTAAAATCAATAGCCTGAGATCACAAGTCAAGTCACTTGCATTTTTTTTTTCTTTTTTACATTGCAACCAAATACCACAAAATTGTCTTTTGAATGAGCAAACACAGTTCAAGTACTTTAGGGACAAAACATGTCTTAAAATACTAGAGACACTGCTTGCAACACACCTGGAAAATGCCTACACTTCTTGAGAGTACTGATTAAATTGTATTCCAGGAAAATCACATTAAGGCAGGATCTGGACCAATGCTTTTCTTGTAGATTTAAAAAGGAAGACTCACATTGTACCAATGTTCTGGTGATTGCATGCCACAGAACAAATATTTCACTCTTTTGCAGTCTGCTTCCTCTAACAGTTCTGCTCAATTTTCCAAAGTTCCCAGAACAAGTTCTCAGACAGACATAGGTGGAAGACTCACAGCCCTGATGAAAACAGAACAGTATTTCTCTCTGATGCCTTTGGCTTTCAGACCTTGCATACTGCATTATTTCTTAGGTACCACCTTTACAAGTCCTAAAGGACACCTGGTTATTCTGCACTAGACTTCCAGAAAGAAAACAAACAAACAAACAAACCCCAAAAAACCAAAAAATTTAAAACTTGTAAATGAAGATGGCACTCTGAGCCACTACATCTATCTTTATGAAAGAAAAACATATATCCTGCTCTTCTCTGTGAAGGTTTAGACTGTATGAAGGTAGCAGCCAAGAAACCAGTGATTTTTCATGCATTTCAACAGATCTTCCTAACACTGTTATTTACATACTATTGATTTGTTATGTTTGGCCATCTGTTTGTGGGTGAAATACTGTATGCATATTTAATTTTCTTTTGACTTTGTTTAAAAAGCTTACCAAAAATCATCTCTTCTTTTTTTTCATTACAAATACTCTATGTTCCTTTCGTCCTGCTGGAGAAATGCTACATAATGATAAGCCAAGACACTCAGTGAAATATCATCTGCAAGTTTCTTTATGAACTGAAGCGCTAAATGCATGAGTTTAAGTACTACTTTCACTCTAGAGACTTCATTTTTCCCCTTTTATAATTACATAGAAAGCATGGTTTTACATAGTTTAACTTTATGGCCCTTTATTTAAAACCCTCTAAAAAATGCCAATGATTTTGAACCAGTTAATACCTTTAAACAGCAGATCAAGAGTGCTCAAAAAAAAAAAATACACATTAGACAAAGACAACATAAAAATCTATATTCCACTTCAAATTCAGCTAGAAGACAACCTGCTATTCTAATACCCTGGAAGCAATATTGTGTATAAATCCTTTAACAGCAGCAGCTTTGAACACAGGAGCTGATCTGAAATGCCCTGTGATTTAAATCCAAGCCATACACAAAGTAATCCTCAAACAACTGAATCCTATTTAACTTCTCAAAACATCTGAATTTGAATGTAAGGAAAGCGAGAGTTTCTAAACCCCCATTTTTAAATACACATTTAACCTTAATCTCCTCTTCTGACTCTTCCTTGAAGTATAGCACGTGTACAGCCATCTCAGTTACATATTCATCTATATACATATATTTTAAATGTATAGTTTATGCAGCTAACTAACAACATATGTGAATGAGACTCTTCCCCCAATCTAAGACTACCACTACAATTATCAATGCCTGATCATATTTTGGACAGCAATGCCATTACTTACTTTTTGGTTTTGGCTGGTTATTTGGTATTCTTTATATCCTTTCCCAATACAATAAAATAACAACAACAACAACAAAGACAAACAAAAACCAAATAAATCCTGTTCACCACTATGTTCAAAGCAAGGTATTTCAAAATTCATAACGAGAAAAAACTGGAGACCCACACAAGAACAAATAATTTCTGATAAGGCTAATAGCATCGTTATAACAACAATTTGGCCTACCATAACAGTACTTTTTTTTCAAGCAAGTGCTGAGTTGGTGCAGCAAATCCCTGTATAAAGGCAAAAGTTCTGATTCTGATTACATTTGTCTGGATTGACATCAGGAGAACTTTAATCTCTATGTTAATCCATCACCACTCCAAAACTAAAATGATACAATTCCACTGTTTGCATTCCTTGATCCGAGTATCAGACTGCAGCTCAGAGCTTAGTTTTAGTTACTGGCTTTCTACCAGTGGCTATCTTCTTCCCCATCAACCTAAAGCCACAGTTGAGAGGGGTGGTATGTCCACATCCCCTAGCCCTCCACACATCATGTCAAGAAAGGAGATAGTGACTTGAGTTTTATAGTTTTTGACACTCAGAGGCATTGACTCTAACCTCTGAAGACAACAAGCACGAGAATTTATAAACTAGTATTTCTACAGCTTCTTAACTCTCACCCTTTTGGCTAAAGCTACTACACACAGCAGGTCTGGTAAAAACAAACATTGTGCCTCAGCCACTCCAGTCCCCAGCCCAGCATCTTTGCTGAGCCACAGCAAAAAGCAGCAAAGTAGAGGCTACTTCTGTCAGCTTTACTGCACAGAAAGTAATTTCCACAAAGGATGAGAGGGGGGAAATGGCATCTTCTAAGAGGCTGCAGCAAGACTGAGCAGCACTGTCCATCATGGTTTAATCTCTGCTGGCAGCTAAACTCCACAAAGCCATCCACCACTTCCCCTACTCTCCACAGCCCCTCCTGTGGAATGGAAAACAGAAATGTGTGGAAGAGAAAGACAGTTTAAAAAAATCATAAAAAGAGAGAAATAAGTACCAGTAATAATTACAATATTCATTAAATTGCAAAGCAAGACACAGAAACCACAAAACTCTACTGGTACCTGATACAACACTGGTCCAGCCCTCCCCTTCTCTAGGGCAGGACTCACAAACAGCCTCTTGGCTGGTTCTTTATCTTGCCAGCAGCTGCTGGTGATAATTAACCCTACCCTAGTCAAATCCAGGACATTGGCCATCAGAGATCTTGGCACCTCTGGAAGCTAATATCTCCATATATTCAGTATATATCCGTATATGCTGTATCTCACTATATTCCATATATCCATATTTTTTTTACACAGCATTTACAAAAAAAAAAAAAAAAATTACAATTAAAGAAGTGGAGAAAAAATTATAAAAGGTGCAGTACTTGGTCCAACAGTAACAAACTGAAGTAATTTTAGCTTTTCATATCCTCAGGTGCTTTTCAACCTGTTCAATGACACTCTGTCTTTCACCTAAGTAGGAATAAAAGCAGAAATGCATCCACTGTCTGGTTTTTAAAGACTGCCATGTGTAAGTTTCTTCATTAAAAAACCCACCCTGTTGATACTGATAACTTTGCAGTGTGATTACACAGCCATAGTATCACTTCTATTTGTATCATACTGATGTCTATTCAAGCCCTAAGAAAATCTTTCATGCACTTTGTAGGGTTATTTCTACGGAACAACATTTTAAATAAAATCAATAAATACTGTGACCTGTAGGTACAGTGAGCTGCTCACACTGCCTATCAATTCCTAGTACAAGTCTCCTCTAAGCTCATAAACTTCCTGTCACCTGTCTGGTGGGCTTCAGCACAGATTTGAATGATTCAGCTGGACACACAGGGACAAGTGAACCTCAAAGAAAACAGCAAAAAAAGCAGTCCTCTGACATGACAGAAATTCTGAATTTTATCAAGTATAGGAGCCATCGAAACAGCCAAAATGGAAGTGATATTCAGTACCAGAATATAATGTATCTCTACATGTGATTTTAACATGTTTCAGAAGGTATCTTCCTTCCCTTCTGACAGCTCTTATTTTTAATTCAGTCATATACTCTGATTTCTTGAGATAGAGAATTTGTTCCCCTTTCTTCTGTATGCCAGGCTATTAAACTATACCATGGCCTGTAAGGGGACGGGGGTTGGCATAAGCTTGCTCACTGGGACAAAACACCTCAGGAAGAGGGAAAGGAAGACTTGGAAGCTTACAGAAGTAGGAAAATATTGTCATATTCCAATGACTGCACTGACCCACACAACCTGCTGTAATTTTTTTCCACTTAAAATTGTACAAAGAACTCAACTATTCTGGATAAATAATTGTGCTGGCACAACTCTAATGTGAATTTAGTTAAGCCTTGTATTTGTAGGCTGCAATAATATGGCTTATATATCTTTGTGGAATAATGACTGGAGATGAATTAGAAATTAAAATGGTATTAAAGGCACAGCATTATTCACACATTAAGTCATAACATCGAAGAAACTTTCAGGGTGGGGATCCCTGATCATCCCTGACTCCTGGGATCAGTTGATGGGCTGAATCCCATTTCCCCCCCACCTTTGGGTGAGATCTGGAGCTGCTGTTTCAGGTACCGTGTTTTGCAGACAGCGAATGTATCATCATCAGTCCACAAGAACCCGTACTCCTGTTGCTTTCAATAAGCTGCACTATTGATGTGGGCAGTCACAAGAGTCTGTCCTGGCTGGCTGCGTGGGCTCGTGGAGCCTGGCTAGGTGGGGGGCAGAGGCTGCTCTTAGTGAACCCAGAGCCGGGAGAGTTCCAATGCACTGAACGTGACTGGACTCACAGTGCCAAACTGGACATCAGTCAGAGTCTAGCTGCTCCCAGCCCCTCTGATATCCGAGGAGAAGCTGGAATGCAAGAGGGTTTAATCTGCCAAATTACTTCACCCTTTCACACGACAACCTTTCTGTACGGGATGTAGCAGTGTAAATTCATTAAATGACTGTGCATGTGTATCCTAACTGGGCAGGGCATAGATGTGCAGACCCCTTAAACAATACCAGTCATGGGTAAAGTGGGAATGTTCATTGATAGAGAAAGCCTTAGGCTACTGCCTTAAAAAACCATTTTGGATACTATAGCTGTGTGTTAAGGTGATGTTTATGTACTGATAATGGCTCCAGTGTACCTGATGCTACATGAGTAACAATTATGTTAACAAGAGAAAGTTGTTTTCTTGCTTGGCATAAGTAATGTTGATATAACAACTTTTTTTTTTCTTCTTTTTGTGTTAACTTTAAATAGTGGCCTAATACAGCCTAGGTATTACAAGCTCATAAAGATGAATTATTTGAATGCAATATATACAAAAATTAAAGACGTTTACTCAAAAAATATTACAGAGAATCAGGGTAGCATGACTTGCTTCTTCTTGTTCTCTATTTCCTTCCCTTTCACTAGTTATGAAGCAAATTGTATTTGAAATTGATGAGAGGCAGGGGGTAAAGAAAACCAAAGCAGCTTGTCACTGAAATAGCTACTGGATGAGAACTTGTATTTTCCCATTTGCCCTTAGTGTGATGCTTACACATGGACAAGAACACCCCTAAATACAGTATACTGTTAGTCATGTATATTACGTATCTTTGAGAAAGTAGTAAAAGGAGAGAGGAATGAAGGGTTATTAACTAAGTTTAGGACCTTCAATTAATATAGTGATGTCTCAGCACCATCACTGAGCTGATCAATATCACAATCAATATTCTCATTTGCAACTTTATGGGTACTTAAGGGGAACAAGGCATCACATCACTCAGAAAAAAAAAATCCCAACAAAACAAAAACAAACCAACTTCCATATATAAATCATGCTTAGCACCGAAGTAAAATAATAAATGCTTATCTGACCAACTTTTCTAATGTTTTCCTAAAGGAAACTAGCTTACATCAGTTAGAGTAATTCAACATCAGGAACAAAACCTACCTTCCAGTACTGCTGAATAAGGAAGAAGAAAAGGAAGACTGAGAATTCAAGAGATGTGTTTTCCTAATCAGAATAACTGTTCCTCTAATTTTTATTTGAAAGCTCCCTCAAATTATTAATTCATACATCCAAGGAAAACCTGATGTGAAGCTTTTTTCAAGATAACTAGTGAACTCCATGAACTGACAAGTGAAACATCGAAACAAGTATCTGAACATTAATCCTCACATTCCAATATGCCAAAAGATGCCAAAGCAGCAGCAGAAGACACCAAAGTAGTGCCACTTTCTTCTTTCTCTCTGAAGACTGACAATTATTTATCAGTCATTACCATAATTCCCATCATCTTTTATCTTTTTACGCAAAACTGTATCGGTTTTCTAAAAAAACAAGTGAAAAAAACACTGACAAACTTTACCACAATGATCTTGTTGCTTCTATAAAGAAACTGTTTTTTTCTGGGAGTCTGCTTTACAAACATAAAAAGTTCTGGCTAAAATTATTGTCATGCTTTAATATTCACTGTTATCATGATGTACACTTGCAAAAAAGAACAGATAGAACTTAACCTTCTCCCTGTGGAAATCCAGCTTCTTACCCCTTGAAGCAAAACACAGTCTTCAGCTATTTTATGACAAGGCCTATTTTGCAGAACTCTGATTCAATTGTGGGGGCAGTGGCATTGTTGTATTCTGGTCAATTTACTACAATACTACATTGCTCTCTTCCTTGACCCACAGATACCTAGATTCATAAAAAAAACAAAAACAACTCCATCTGAAAGAAGAAAGCCATTCCTCGAAAAGTCAAATGTATCACACAGAGCACAGATCGTACAGCAACACAACATAATGCTGCTTCTTTTGACTTTACTCAAAACCATTCGTTTTCTTGTTATGAAGAAAACATTGCAGACATATCTGAACAATGTTTATGGCATACAATATTTGCCACATGAATGTGACATAGCAAGAGGATGTGCAGTTATCTCCCCTGTATATCTATCTGGACATTTGGTTTATTTCACCATGAAATAAAATGTGCAACTTGTGTTAAGCTTCTGACAGGTACCTAGCTTGTTCTTACACGTATTTATATAGGAATACACACATACATTAAAAAAAAATAGGCTCTTTGCATTAATCTAGAATAGACAAAGCATATTTTGGTTAATAGCTTTTGCTGAAAAATTTATTAGTAGCTATGCCAAATCCAAAACAAGTACACACATCTCATATAAACAAAACAAAACCCAACCAACCACCACCAACAAAAAAAACCTCAAAAAACCCCGAACAAACCAGCTTCCTGTGTTTTGCTAGTGTGCAGGAATAGGAGATGCTGTGAGGCAGCACAGCCAGGACAGCTGACCTGAACTAGCCCAGCAATCTATAGACAAAGGTACTTGTAGCTTTGACAATATATTGGAAAACTATTGGAAATATATTGGAAAGTTTCCTGTTTTGTTTTTGTGTTTCCCTGGGACAGTGATGTGCCCTTGAGGCCAGAAAGGCCAATGGTAACCTGGGGTGCATTAAGAAAACTGTGTCCAGCAGATGTAGGGAGTTTCCTCCTCCTCCTCTACTCTGCCCTTGTGTGACCACACCTGGAATACTGTGTCCAGTTTGGGGCTCACCACTTTAAGAGACAGGGACCTACTGGAGAGAGTCCAATGGAGAGCTACAAGGATGATTAAGGGACTTGAGCATCTTTTCTATGAAGAAATACTGATGGAACTGGGCTGCTTAGTCTTGAGAAGACTGAGAGGGACCTTATTAATGTCTACAAATATCTGAAGGGTGGATGTCAAGTACAAGGGGCCAATCTTTTCTGTAGTGCCCAGCAATAGCACAAGGAACAGGGGGTATAAACTTAAGCACAGAAGGTACCACCTCAGCATGAGAAGGAAATTCCTGTGAGGGTGACAGACACTGGAACAGTCTCTGCAGAGACATTGTGGAGTCTCTTCTCTAGAGACTTTCAAAACCTGTCTGGATCTGTTCCTGTGTGACATGCCCTGGGTGATCCTGCTTTGGCTGTGGGGTTGGACTCAATGATCTCTAGAGGTCCCTTCCAACATTCTATGAAAGGTCCCTAACATTGTATGATTCTGTGAACAGAATGCTAAGCTTCATCCTACTGAGAATCTTGAACCTTGTTTCTCCCTAAATGGAGATGAAAAGCAGTGGGTTTTCTTTTTTTAATTGCCAAATCTTCTGTCATCTCCTGTGTGACATCAAAGGGGTTATTCCCTGCAGATATACTCCCTTTGCATTGTAATCAGTTGTCCTTTAGCTTTTAGCTGTTGCTTAGAAGGAAACAGTGATGTACATTTTAGCTGTCATTTGGTATCTAGATGAATGCAGCATGGAAATGAATGTGTTAATTAAATATTACAAAGGTTGTGGTTTCCAGGCTTTACTGCTGAAGCCTAAAAAGTACATCACTCACCATCCAGTTCATGCTCTCAAGTTATTTTTTTGCATTCTTATCAACCAGAAAGTTACTTTCCCATTAAATGAACACTGAGATTTTGGTGCACAATTTGTCTGAGTTAAAGGAATAATTTTTTTCTTCCTACTGCATATTTCCTCCTGTTCATGCCCTGCTGGCATTTTTCAAGAACCCTTTTCCATTGTTTTGTCAATGTTTCTTTTAATATTGCTTAAATCACACTATCCTTCTGCATTTGTTTACAAAGTCATGTAATTTTCCTTACCAGTCTCTGTTCTATCTTACGAGCCTGTACCTAACAGAGACTCCAACCATATGCTTTTAAAGTGAAGAATGACACCGTGTGTTTGTCATGTGCTCAGACATGTTGCTGACCCAGAGTCAGTGCTCAGAACACACAGCAGGATAAAGCAGTTAGAAGGGCAATATCACTGCACTATGAAAAGCACAGTGAGCATACTTTGAGGACTTGACTGTGCTGGAAAGTTGCTTGCCCTCAGTTTGGTGCAGTTGATAATGTCATTTTTGTTAATCTCTCCTATCTAGGAGTCTAACAGAAGTCTGCTTCACTTGGTATCTCTGTTGTACTTGAAGACCTCTGTGCCAAACATGAGCTTCTGCACAGCAAATGACACTCCCAGTGTAGATGCAGACAGAATAATATTTATATAGATAAAGTTATTCCTATAAAAGATGAGGAATAAATTATTCTGGTATATGAGGTTCCCTCATGCACCCACAAAGCAGCTCAAGCCAGTATAATGAGTATTAATTCATGAAGGACAGTATCTCCTGCTTTGATATCCGTTGAGAAGTCCAACGGAGACACTATGAGGGAACAAAGTTTCACTCTCTAATGACAGTGCATGCTTGCTGCTGCTTTTGAAGTCATCTGCCTCATTGAGACTGTCCATTCATTACCAGATAGAAGCTACAGTTGTTTTTATCTTGAAAAACAGCTTTGGGATATAATTTATACTTCATTTGTTGCTACCTGACAATTGTCCCCAAAACAGGTTTTGCTCTGACCTCACTGAAAACCTTTAAAGCCACTTACTATGTTCTGTACTACACTACACAACATCTGCCTGACATCTGACCGAGGGAGGGAGAAAATTACTTGAAGTTTTGCTCATTGAAAACTAATCTTCTAACTCAAAGCCTGTCAGTACAATACATCCCATGATAGTTTTGTTTGCACAATATTTGGCAAAATGATCATAATACTTTTTGATGTCAAACAAAGGAAACATTTTGAATATCATGTCTTCAAGTGTCTAGTAAAACAAAAGCCATCCTTTCAGTCTCTGTAGAATATTACTAAATATTCATCTGTGCTATAACTAAATGTCATCTATGTTAGACTGGACATATTTTTGATAGCTTACAATCAGCCTAGAGAACTAATGCTATTTATTTTTTATCTTCCTGACAGAACATCTTATTTGATTTTCCTGTGCAGCATACAGTATCCAAATCTTCCCTTTGCAATAAAAAAAATCCTCTACTTACTCACCTTTTCTCTATAAAACTACATAGACTTTAATGCATAGAAAATTAAATCTTTTCATCTTCACTCAGTCTGAGAATGTGTTTTTTTATGAATTCGAATATTTATTGCATTTTCACCCAAAATACATCAGGTAGTATTTTATTCAGTATTCCAATAGTCTGTGTTTAACATGACAGCAGTCACTCTTCTCATGTATATTACTTCCATCAGGCATTTCAGCTATGCTGAACAGCAGCAGAATATTTATCTAACATTCAGATTCTTCATTTGTTTCATAAAATGTAGTAAAATCAACTAACTTTTAATACAGTTTAATACTTTAGGAAACTAATCCATACACTGCTGTTTCCCTCCACTTGTGCTGTTCCATCTGATGAATATCAGTACATTTACAGATTTCTGCAGAGGTGAAGGCAAGTGGTGGCTGCTGCAGAGAAAGGGAATAGAGGCTGCTACCAAGATCTGCTTGTTTTTGTAGTCCTGAATGCTTCTGCTGCCTGATTGCTATAGAGACTAGTCATCAGTCTAAGAGGGAGCTGTTATTAGCATCTGTGGGCAGGCACAAGCAGAAGGGAGTAAAGCATCCCTAGCTAAAATAAAGATTTCTGTTCCAAAGGGAGGAAAGATGAAAGGACTGCTGGTGGTAGCAACAAAACCAAGAAAAAAAGGAGGATGAAAAACTGAAGGAAAAGAGTGAATTTGACAAAAGCAGTGCACATGGAGAGCCAGATGGCAAATCCTGACACTCCTTCAGGCTTAATGGGATGGGAGAATGTCATAGCCTGTCTATTAGCATTTTGTAATGCAGTACATGCTCTCTGCCACATGAAGAGGCCTCACAAACATGCAGGTTCTGATCAACATCATATTCTTATTTTTGCATGGTCCCAAAAGAATAACTTTCTACATAAGCCACTGATCAATTAATATTTATGAGTTATGTTGAAAAAAAAAAAATATATATAACAAGGGGTTGAAAATTCAGAATCAATAAAAATACATTTTCAGTAATTAAGTACTACATTTTCCAAAACTCTGTACAACTGCTGTTACTGTAAGCTGCCTGCTATTGGAAATGTTTTTAATAATTGCCATTTTACACTGCCTGTATGTTACACATAAGGGTCAATGGAACATAGTGACACCCTTTTTCATGGCTGGATCTCTCAGATGATATGATGTGGGATAACTACCTGGTTTGCAGTTAGACAGGAATACAGACTAGTTTAGTGTGCTTTGGAAGAAAGGTTACCCTCTCTGGTTTAGTTTGTAAAGTGTCTTATTACAGGTCCTTAACAGAGCTCTGAAATATCTAGCACACAGTTAAACAGATTTTCCCAACTGATGAACATAATTATATCTGAGTCCTAAAACTCAGAATTAATTCTTTTTATTGGAAATTTGTTCTTTTATATTTTCTTATTTTGAGACACAATTCGGGTGCTTCAATGTTGCAACACAGGGGCTTATTACTAAATTTTATTTAAGCCAGTTTTTCTATCCCAGTTATAATTAGGAATAACAACTAGACACAGGAGCTCAGGTGAATTCCAGTGGCACTGTTCTTCTGTTTTCTACTAATTTATTGTGTGAATTTGATAAATTTTAGCAGTCAGGAAAGTGAAAAGCTGAAGCCAAGAACAGTTCAGATGTGCTAAATCAGGTCCTCCAAACAGCTGTGCCAGTGTTCCTCTGTCCAAAACTGCTAGTTGAGTCTTGGGTCTTTACTGAACAGGCTGCCAACTGCATGGTAATGCCAGATTGTATGGAGTATAAACAAATATCTACTTGGAATTATACTTAGACCAATAAACATGATGCATTTTTTCCCAGGGTCAGATTTAAGTCTCGATCTCAAAAAATATATCCTACTGTATTGACCAACTGTGCCATCTAGCTCCCTTTTAAGGTAATCCTATTATGTAATGAATTATGATGAGAGATTTGAACACTGCTGAATACGAGTTAAATAATCCCCCAAAGCAGTTGGATACTAAATGAAAATATTTCTGCTGCACCTGGGCCAAGTGTGAAAACATCAGTATTTTTTTTCTACTTTTTTTTTTTTTTTTTTTTTTTTTTACAAAATTTATTTAACTTCATTACTTTAATTTATTTTAAACAGGAAGTTTTTTTTCACTTAGTCTAAATCTTTTTACGGTTCAT
>JAOEGS010017613.1:0-31459 GCA_025447755.1 Corythornis vintsioides
TAAATCCCCAAAAAAAAACAAACCAAAAAAAAAAACCAAACCAACAAGCTTCCAAGCTTACCCCAAGCCCAGCAAAGATTTAGTGAAAAATCAAAGCAGAAGTCCATTTTATCCCTTGCACAGCAAGAGAATATGCTGTCGTTGCTAGTTGTTTACAGAGCTGGATGTTTGCAATATTCATCCCTGGATGCAGTTTTAATTTTCCTGAGAGACAGATGATTGTGCACGCACGCACACCCATACACACAGAGACAGAACACCCATAAAATATTTTCATATTTTCCACCCATGGTATCATTTATCTTAATAGCTGTTAGTGTTGCAGTTTCCACTTTAACAGCAATCATGACACATTTGTTACTTGATTTATTTGAATAGCACTGTCAAACACTGCATAAACAATACTGTTCTGGGACCTGGCCAAAACTTTCAAATTGCATTTTAATATTTATGTGCCTTTAGACTCCATGAGAAAAAATACTGATGCTAGCTTGTGATTTGAACTGCTACAACACCGAAGCCAGAATAAGTATGCTTTTTCCTATAACTTTTGTAATCTATCATGATATTTGTCTAGCTGATCACAAGTAAAAGGAATATTAGTTTATAATTTTAACAACAGGCAATTACTGAAATAATATTTAGGTGAAATTAAGGGATGCTTGCAGCTTTCAGAATTGGCTTTCTAAACAGCTGCTGATCATCTATATGACTTCATAGCAATATACATCACTGCTAATGCTTAAAAGCAACATGCACAGAGACAGCATGATTTTCAAGTTTATTTTCTGAAATGGAATACCTCTCTTTGAGTCTTTACTTTCTATTTTCCATTTAGTACCATCCATTAACTGCAAAATGTTCTTTTTAACCATGAGCTGGTCATAAATTATCATTAGGACCACTATGTTTATTGGTAGTACATTTTTGATTAGCTGTCTCTAAGAGCAACAATTTTTTTTGCAGCTAATAAGTCCCACCATTAGAATTATAGTCACTGTAGGATATAAACTAGAGCAGGGTTCTGGCTATTAGTTTCTTGCTGCTAAATGATAAGGACATTCATAATGTTTTATTTCTCTTTCCACTGCTTTGGAAGAGTTCAGAAATCAGCCACTTAAATGTCATTTTCATGTAGGTGAGGTTGGGCTTTGCTGACTATATTTAAAAGTTTTAATCAGTGAGCATCTGGATCTGAATGTTTGGCTCTACTGTAAGTTCAATTATATCACCATGCCATACCATTTAGTGTGAGTTGCTTTAATCACAAACCAGTAACAGCAATTAATCATTATCCTTTGGAATATTAATATGAGAGTGTATAGGGCTTGGTCCCATTGTCTCTGAGGGAAAACTGTCAGCTGTGAGATTTTGGACTTGATATAGATACAGTTCCTCTTCTCTGAAGCATGCCCTCCTTTCTCACTGAGGGTAGTGGGATAGAACCTGGCTACCCTAATAGCTCAAGAAGCCCTTGAAGTCCCTGATACCCTGTCCCCTATGAGCCCTTGACATCACTGCCCCCTGATAGTGATTTTCTTTCCTCTTTTCAAAATCTTTATTTTCCTGAACACTTCACAGAATAGGAAACAGAGAACACATTTTTACCCTCACATCTCTTTTTCAAGTAGATGTCATGAAAATGAAGGATGCCAAGCAACCCAGGGAAAGTTTAAGGAAAATGGTCAGAGGGAAGTCATTGAGCCTGGGGAATAAGAAACATCATGAAGTTCACTTCAAAAAAGTCTGGGACTGACATCATCCAATGTACATTCACAGACTGGGAACTGACTAACCATGGAACAGTTTTGCAGAAGAGGGCTTGGAGTTCCTGGAAGAAAGGTTGATGATGCTGGCTGTGTGACCCTGCTGTCATGAAGGGCAGCCACACTGTGGTCTACAGTAGCAAAAGCACAACCAGGAGACAGAGAGAGGTGATTGTTTTCTGTTTACCACTTGCAAGTGTGTCTCTGGTGTACTGTGTCCACCTGAGCTGCCCCAGTACAGGGTTGAAAGTGGTAACCTAGAATAAATCCAGCATATTGCCACTATAATACTACTCATGGCATAAAAAGGGGAAGCTGAAGGAGCTGGGTTTCAGTGTTCAAAAGTCTAAAGAGGAATCAAACTGCTGTGTTTCAATATTGAGGATGTCTAGAGCAGGCAGATCCAGCCTTTTCTGAGCACTGCAGAGAAACAAACTGCAACAGTCACAAGCTTCAATAAGAGAATTTAGGAGTAAATTATTCATAACAGCAGTTAAGAATGGGAACAAGTTGTCTGAAGTGATATGAAATTTCCCTCCTCAGATATTTCCAGAGTTCTACTAGGTAAGACCCTGAGTAAATTAACTTGAAGTTAGCTCTTCTTGAGCAGCAGGCTGGGTTAATGACCTCCTAAGGTCACTTCCAATAATTCAGATTTTACAATGCAGCTGTCATCAAAAGTACACATACGTAGCATCAGGGGAAATTATTTTATTTGTTCAAAAGCAGATGAGGTAACATGCAATGTATGAAAGGCCAAGGAATTAGGATTTGGGAGCAAACAAGAAAACAAAATAGTTTTCCAACATAGTGATACATTTGGTCAAACAGAGTCTAAGCCTCATAGGGGAGCTACATGTCTTGCAGGTACATTAGTCAGAATAGGAAAACAATATAATTTGTAGCCCCACCTCCCCACTCCACTCCCCAGTAAATGAGACAGAGGGTACAGTGATCAGTAATGTGAAGAAGACTGAGGTACTGAACAACCTTTTTTGCCTCTGATTTCAATTGCAGTTCCTCTTTCTACATCTTTCAAGTCCCTGAATCTCAGTGCAAGGACTGGGGGAATCAAGTCTCTTCCATTACAGGAGAAGATCAGGTTCAAGACCATATGAGAAACCTCAATATTTAAGCCCATGGGATCACATAAGATGAATACCAGGCTCCTAAAGGAACTGGCAGATGTAGTCCTCAGTAACTAGAAAAAGGGAAATATCACACCCATTTTTTTTAAGGGTAAAAATAAGATCATAGGAAATATTAGGACAGTCAGGAAGGGTTTTTTTTGCAGCCTGATCTAGTGAAGATGTCCCTGCCCACAGCAGGAGGGTTAGATTAAGTGTTCATTGAAGGTCCCTTCTGACCTAAACCATTCTATGCTCATTCTACATCTCATGAAATACAAGTGAGGCCATATTGGTCTACAGACACCATCTATTTCTAATGCTTCACTGCTTACTAACTTGAAGTGGCACAATCTGTTCAGTCCAAAAATTTTAGCTGTTTCCAATCAGTGAATTTGTGTGATTAAGGAGTAAAATGGGATTTCAGAAATGTATTACACTGATTTCTTTTCTGTATTCAATTGGAATAAATACAGAGGTGTCAGTGGGACTCCCATGATTCAGAGAGGGAATTCAAAGAAAGCAACACTAATGGCACATCTAATGTATATATGTATATTTGTACTTTAACTTCTGCAGCCTTAGTATTGTAGACCAGATGATATATTATTCCAGTTGCTAATTTGTCATGAAAGGCATTATTATCACTCTTGTCACCTTGAGTGATTGCTGTTTGCTGGTACAAAAGATCTTATGTCCTGTGATATATAGCAATTGTTAAAATACAAAAATTCTCTCTACCTTTTGTGTTGTGGAAATGTTAATTTCATGCATTATCCACCAGCTTCGGCTTATTTTCACAAGTTGTTAAACTGTTACTTGAGAGAAATGAAAACTCCCTTCCTACCTTCACTGAATCACACACATTTGTGGATAGAATCTATTTTTAAAGTTGTTGTGTTTTGGGTTTTGGTTTGTTTATTTTTTTATGGTGATTCTAGCAATTAAAAGCCATAGCTTCTAGAATCATGTAATTAATTCAGTCAAAAAAAGCCTTGAAATTGTGATCCTTTAGAGCTCAAGAAACCAGAAAACAAACTTTCCCTTTTGAAATTTCATGCTTTTTTTTCAGGATCTGCCTCCTGACTGAAATAGTATTTCAGTTCTACCCTTTCTTTAAAAGCTCCAATAACTGCATGAAAACAATGTATTCCATAAACCAACATAGAAATGCTACAGATGATGACACAACTAGATTCAAGAACTAGTTACAAAGAGAATGAGCAGACCATATATAGTCAGAGAGTATACTTTATCGAGTCAAGGGCCAAAATCTAACCAGAATATTCCATGGTTGCTTTTCTTTTTTTGGCCTAAACCTCTTTCAGGAGTATGACACTTTATCCTGAATTCTCTCTTAATACATAGCACAGAGAAATACAAATTCCTGGTAGTATTCTCATCATAAAATTTTACAGAATGGATCAGATGATTCATTCTCAGAACTGTCAGAACAGCAGCAAAATCTGGCAAGCAACCCTTTCTCCAAAGCTCTAAGTATCTTACTTTGCAGTTGTGTTTAGCAGCGAAGATGGCAAAGATGTGTAATAATCTCCAAATCAATTCTAGAAGGGAGTGCTGGCAGGGTTTGGTATGGTTTGTATCTTGCTTTCTTCAGCTCTGAATTCAGATTTTTCATACTGCCTTACCTCCCTGCCTGTCCCTAAAAGTACATTGTGCTTCCTTCTCCAGACAAACTCATTTATTGAAGAACTTCACCAGTTAAGCTTGAGATAAATGAATGAGTGTTTTTCTCCCAATTTTCCTTATCTGGGAACTTGTTGGAATATTATCTCTATCTACTTCTGTCTGCACAGACTGCTGAAACATAACAGACTTCACTGCTTCCTAGACAGGTTGTTTTTTGAATTGGCCATAGCCTATGAAAGCTTTTCTCTCATCTTTCCCTGAAAGCCATACAGAGGGAATGCTTGGATGATCCTCTTTCTATAATTAATTACTCTGTGAGCAGTATTTGTTGGGTAAATTCTTGCTAAACTTGATGCTTTCATGTTTCTTTCTGTGTTAAGGGAGAATATGTATTGTTTAATATTCTTGGTATTACAAACTTGGAACAGAGTTGACATTTTCTATTCACAGCAGTTAAGCCACCTGTGAATATGAACATCTAATCCTTTTAAAGATTTTCCCTTTGGAAATGTTAATCTGTGCATTTTCTTATGGAAATCCACTAATTTTTCTTTACACTGTAATTAAAAAAAAAAAAAAAAAGTGATTCTATTTTATCACTGACTTATCTTTTTACAATTTAGCATTTACTTTATCATATAACTTATAATTATCTTTTTATATCATCTTATACCTTTTTATCCTCCAGTTTTCTCTGGCATATATTTCAGGAAGCATGTAGTAAAAAAAAAATAGCAAAAAGGGCTTTCATACAATAAAAAAATTTCCAGTGATCTTGCTCTTCTAAAGTTCTGTGTTAGCATTTTATTCATTTATATCTTGGATTCTAAACATCACCTCAAGTAATGCTTTTACATTTGGGTATAAGTCTAGAGTTTTAAAAAAAAATCTCTATATCTGCAGAAAGTTTTTGGCAGCATAAAGCAACATAAACCAATTAAAATTCATTTGCTTGAGACCTAGGGTCTTAAGAGTCATGAGTCGTATATAGAACACTCTTAATCCCATTTGCTTTCTTTCAGAAACTGTGTCAGCTAAGTATGGATGTGTTTTTGAGTAGGAAAAGCAGCACATCTGCAGCCAAATCTAAAATATTTTTATGACACATCAGGCTCATAGACTATGCTGGTAGGGAACATTGCACATGTAGCACCCAACAAAAGTGGAATTCTGCCCAAGAAAATTTTCAGGAGATGACTAAAGCCTATTATTCTTGACACTAGATGATATTTGTATGTAAACAATTCAGGGAATTAGTGAGGTTTATTTCGTTAGCCATTCTACCAGCTTATTGCTTGTGCAAGACCTTAATCTGACTTCTAAGAGCTATGAAGAAATTCTGTAGAGAAAGGGTACTTTGTCCTTAACTAGTTCCCCTATTTTGTGTTGGTAGTTGCAATTTCCCTCCCTATTTTGTCTTCAGTCCATGTGAGCCAGCCTTTCCATACACAAACCAGCTTCTATTACTAAATGGTTCTGTGACATTTGAAAGAATGTGAAGCTGTAATTTTGCCTCATTTTCTTTCAGGTTTCAAAACGCTTTTCAAAGGTCTGATGTTTTGACATGTTTTCCATTTAAGATTTTTAAAATATTTAGTTTATGTTTTTTAGCTTTCAGTGGAAACAGAAAAAAAACCCAAAAGATATATTAGCATAAAAATACACATGGGAGATTTAAATGGCCTTTAAAGTCTAACTTCAGTGATTCTCTCTTTGCTTTAGGGTTAGATCTGTTAATTTACAATCATATCCCCTGAAGAAAGACCATATGAAATGAATTAAGAAGTTACTTCTATTAATTAATTAATTCATTCATTAGGAATACACTTTTGGGCCAGCAGGAGTATCTGAAAGAGGAATTTCAAAGAGGAAGGTTTTCTTTTGTAACATAACCCATATGTTAAAGTAATTTTACTAATTATAAGATGCTTTATGAATAGATTACTAAAGGGAAATACTGAAGTAGTGCAGAAAACAATATTGTTTATATTGTTTATATTATTAAAACACTCAGGTAATCTTAGTCTCCACTGCTGGCCCATGCAGGTTTTTATCAGAAGCGAATTGACTTTTTAATCAGAAAGCTTGTAAACTTACATGCTTAAGAGCATGTGAACTGGGTATTTGGAATTTGGAAGCAGGGTTCATACAGAGTCACAGTGATCAAATGTGGTGACATCCAGAGCTATGCTACCAGAACTCTATAAAACAAGTGAAGAGGAGACTATTATAGTTGAGGCAAAGAGAGATCAGCAGAAAAGACACTTATGCCTGTACAACATACACACTTCTTCCTCCCTTGGCATGTCCTCCCAAACACTCTCTAAGCCAAGCAACTGGCAAGGAGCATTCACTACAGATGGATCAGCAGTAGCTGATATAATACCATACAGATGAATCCATCTGGCACCTAAGCGTTCGGTATGGTGTTTGTTAGCTGCTTACCAGATTTTCTCCCCTCTCTACATAAAAGCAGGGGAAGAGTTTTTCAGGTCCAGTAGCCATATTCTATAAACTTTCTTTGTAGCTGAGAGGGTGTTTGAGCAAACTGCTCCCATGCTGCTTCCTCTCCCCTCACCCTTCTGCTTCTGAGTCACTTTCAAATGCTCTTGAACATTATCTCCACTGTAAATGGATGGCAGATTGTTTGGGCTGTGATTAAATTAGTCAGGCACAGGTGGCATCACCTATTGTAAGTTTGTCAATTTTTATGTCTACTGCAGCAGCTGCTCTTCTTTATCTTTTAATAACTCAGCAAAGAGGAAAGGGAAAGGATGCTGAGCACATGAGGTGAATTACATGAAATAAATCTCATTGGTTTCAGAGTCAGGATGTTACCCATGCCACTGCTCAGTGACAGCTATCTTTTTCCCCTGGTCTCCATGAGGAGATTTTGGGATGAAAGGGCAGTAAATCATCAACAGGGAAGAAATGCTCTACAGCGTTTGCTTTGCCCTTTAATTTAGATTTGGTTAATGACCTAGGAAAATTTACAGAGCTATATAACACAGTGTGCTGTTTTAGAGAAGACACAGTCTTAGATACCATACTACCCAGTGGTTTGGAAGCAATAATCTTTAGATTTCAGCACTATATTAGTTAACACATAAATTAATTATCTCCAATTCTTACTGTAGTCTTTTCAGAACATCATATCAATACAACCTATATTATATTTCTGAAATATGGGTCACTTCAGTTCTTTATAACACAGTCAGCACTGTAGCTTCATTTATTGTTAAAAGCTACTGATACGTATTTACATTACAAAAGGTAAAATAAGACTGTATAAAGTGTATTAACATCTGTATTTTGTAAAATTTGCCTTAACAACATATCATAGGTAAATCTGCCTCTACTGCAAGACTCTCACTGCTCAGTAAAGTTCTCATTCTTTACAACTGTTTGCCATTTAATTATTCATTCCTGATCCTGCCAAAATAATGAAATTTTCATTCTAGATAACAGTAGCAAATTGTATTGTTTTCAGTTCTATTTGGATCCCTTTTGACCCTTGCATATATTCATTGTACAAAATACATGATGTACATGCTTTTTAAAATCCAGAGCCACTTGATACAATAATGTGAGCCAACAGTGTCATACACTGCTATGGTCTATAGACCATCTTATTATTCATTAATTACTATAAAATGTTTGGAAACCTTCTGAGAATTTTTCCACATTGCACAGAAGATATACTGCAGTACTGACGAAGGATCTATGTGTCTCAGATCTCATCTGTTTGTTTCTTCCAGTTATACCAGCTGGTTTCATAAAGTATATTAACTCACCATAAATGTCCCTTTTGTTTGAAAGGGACTGGAGCTGTCACTTTTTTTCTTAGTACTTTTGGAACAAAGCTTTATAAGCAGCTAGATTGAAGCAATATGGAAAGCACTATTTAAGATGAAATTTCAAATGTCTACTGTAATAAAAAAATAAGGAATAATGCCAAGGAACTGGCCACAGAAAATCAGGGAATAGATTTGTGATAAGACTCAGCAGCAACTGATCTAAGCAAAACTCACCAACAGAGAAAATACAGAGATTTATTACTTACTTCATTAATACCAATTAATTACTTCATTAATACCAAGATGACAGTTGATAAGTTCTCTCTGTATGGCTGTACACAGGACACTGTAAATCAGAGATTATTGTGACATAACAGAATATTAAAAGTAATTATAAATGTGAGAAAGTTTTACAGCTTTAGATAACATTAAGCACTTTGTTACCTCTAGATTGCAGTAGTCATTTATTTGCTATATTATCAGTCATTTATTAGTAGCACCTAAATGTAGCTGATGTACAGAAGTTAAAATAATGAAGCATAAGAAGGTGAATAATTAATGCACAGCAACTTTTTCTTGTACAGCAACGCATTTTGAGATGTTTACTAAGTTACTTTTGGTTTAACTTTCATCATTTAACACAAGAGAGAGTCCTAGAGTAGTTCTAGATTTATTACTGGGTATTTTCAGCTCCTACAGTAATGACTAATTACAGTCTAGTGACTAGATCAGACTTGGATGACTATGTCTTGCCATAGATCTTTTCTTATGTGCAATCAGTTTCCTTGGGTAGTTCAACTGCAAAAGGTAAGTGAAAATGTGGATAAACCAAATTCACAGTGTGTAAGAGAGTTCAGGAAGTCTGGTTTACTTTTTTTTTTTAATATATCAAAGTTATATTATCTCTTTTGACATAATGTGCACTCTCTTTTTTCTCTATTTATTAAAAAAAAAACCAACTTTTCTCAGATTTTATTGTGCTTAGTGATAATGCTGAAGATTTTATGCTAATTTTATTTTCTACTTTCCTATCTATATAGCAAAATATATGGAAAAGTAATGGCTTTCTGATATCTCAGAAATTTCCTCTCAAAGATATGTACAAAAATTATTGGTGATGGAGCAGTGACACACATAGATAACACAACAGAATAAACATTTTTTAATAGGATATCAGATTAAAAACTGAACAGCATTTTACTTAGGGTTTATAAAGGGATGGAGCATTGGTTTAATAATGTTATTATTGTTATTATGTTATTATTATCATAATAATAACATAAAAAAGGGGATAGTGACTAGAGAGCAGTGCAGAGATACATTGATATTGGCAAAAGCTCAGTCCCCTTAAAATATCCCACAGGTTTTTGAGCAGCAGTATGAATTTGTGTTCCTCTTCAGTGCTGGCTCACTGCTTTGTGCCATGGGACATGGAATTTTTAATCTAGCTGTAGGTATTCAACAAATGGATTTACTTTGCTCTGTCTTTACACAACCGAGTGTCTAAGGAAACACAGAAGTGCACAAATGATAACTTTAAACACAACAGCATGGGTTAGATTCAAAGGCTGTGCAAATAAAAGTTTCATTGACTGCAGTTGTCTTTAGGTCAGGCTGTCAGTGTGGTACCTGACATTTCTTATTTGTCCTTTTTATGAGTGGTCTAGGTCCTACAGCCTTATAATTATACGACTATCTCAGATTTATTTGGTGCAGGGAGAAGAGGAAATGAAAGGCAAAAAAAGCTAAATTCTCAAATCCACGAGTTCTGGGAGCTCCAAATTCACTCACCAAATCCAAATGTGCCATTTATAAGGGTTGTTTTTTTTATGATTTCTTGCAAACCTGGACATCTTATAATAGGTAGGCTTCTGGCTTCTATTAGTTGACAAAGCAAAGACAAAGAGGTACTACCCTTAAAGAGAAAATGTAGGGGCAGGAAACTGAAGGGTAAATACAGAGCAAAAAACTTTCCTAGTAAATAAGGCAAATTGGAAATTAGAATAATCTTTCAAAATACTAGAACAATGATTACAGATATCATGGTATAGAATAGCTTGCTTTCAAATAGAGTTTTGTGCTCTTTTGAATAGGTGAGGTTATGCAGCTCATTGACTGGGATAGCACAAAACTTGGAAATCCTGACAGTCTTTCAAGACTGTGGCTTTAACATTGCTTCACACACAAAAAAATCTGATATGATATGCATCTAACCAGTTAAATAAAAAAAAACAACCCAAACAACAAACCAAACCAAACTAGAAACAAGTGGAAAATCACAACAGTTCACCTCAATGTATCTCATTCAATAATGAAGTAATTATATCTAGGACTACAGATTCAGCTAATCCCTCTCAGTCCCTTCTCATCCTCAAAAATACCAGTACATGCACCTATAACATCCTTGTCTCCATTTTACATCATGTAAAAAGTGGTAAAAAATTCAGCAGATACATGATATAGTTGCTGTGAAATTACACTATGAATAATTAAAGTGAAAACTCTTTTTTTTTTTTTTTCCCACTGCAATCCATCACAGTTTTATTCATTCCTTTGATGATATAATTAGAGGGAAAAAAAACCTCCAAAAAACAAACAAAAAAAAACCCCACCAACAAAACCAAGCCAAACAAACAAACAAACAAAAAAAACCCAACAAAAACCAAACCCCACACCACAACAACGGAGGATAAATGCAGGATAAATAAAAAAATAAAAATGGAGGATATTTCTGGCAAAGGACTGGAATGCTAGAACAGATTAGTGGCAAATCTCCAGCAGAGGGCTATAAAAGTCTTAGTCAGGGGTTTCCTCTTGATAAGTTGCCTGCAATATAAAGAGGGTTTTTTTCAGCAGAACTTTGAGCAATGGCATAAATTCCCTTGAAGTGCTCTCAGGCAAAAAAGCACAGGATGGTAATTTCCACACATGCTCCCAGTAAGAGTATATTACATAAGAAGGGACTCAGTGGAAAGTAGAAATCATCTTGTAGGATCTAAGCTAGCCTGTTAATACTGTAACATTCCCAGGGAAACTGAGAGCTGAGGACATCAATATAAGCCATTAAGGCCCAGAAATTGACAACTGAGAAGGCTGGCACAAGAAAATATTAACTCTTTCAGATGGGCTTTGCTGCAGTTGTAGCTTTCCAAATCTTAAGTGTCTGGTCAAAAGTAGACACAGGCTCCCTGCTTTTTATCTGAGAGAGAAAAACACATCCAGTGTGTGATTCATCTGGTGCAGAGATAGATGTCTAAGACCATTGGGAACTCTTTTGGAAGTGCCTTTCTCTAGTCTTTCAAGGGGACACTAGATACCAGCCTCTTGGTTTGATAAGTTGAGGCAAAAGAGTTTCTATCTCATAAATCAGGTTTTATTTACTCCACAATTTTACTAGATCATCTGACAGAGTTTCAAAAGAGATATTTATTTTACACCAACTTTTTTCCTGCATAACTGAATTAGCAATCTGGGTGTGTCTTTCCCTTTGATGCTCCTGAATCTCTTTCCATGACTGCATTTCTGGTAGAAAGCCTACAACTCTAAAAGAGATTACTGGACATCACAAGAAAAACAAGGTGATAGGAAATAGTTTTGTACTTGTAACATTTCTGTTGTCTCCTCACTAGCAATGCAAACTCTCTGTGCTTACTTCACAACTAATTTAATAGCTTAATTAATTTAATTTAATTTAATAGCACATGTATCTTCAAATTACTCTGAAATGCAGGATTGGTCATAGAATACACTAAGCCTTCTCTAGTTTGAAGGGTCACCAAGATTGTCACTTTCTTCCCACCACTCCCAAAAATAGGTAAATTATCTCATCTGAAACAGTTACTAGGTGAGCCACAGTGACTATCCATGTGTGTCCTACTAGTCAGACTATCACAAGCTAATTCAATTTAGCTTTAGTCCAATTATCTCAGATTAGCTACAAACTGAAGACATGCACAGACAGTTAATGTGCCTCAAGTGATGTGCAACACTGTGACAGTGGATCCAAGCCCTCATAAGACTATTCTCTGGGTTACTCTGCCAGCTGTGTTTTCCTAATTATCTCATATTTTCTTACCCTTATTTGTTATCCAAGGTAAGTTTAAACAGTTGGTTGTAAAGGTTTACAAATCCTCTATCATGAACAGACTAAAATCAGCCCTAGTTATTAGTGGTATTAATATACTGTTGTGCTGCTAGGTTTAAACCTGGGATGCTATTCTTTTCTGAAGGGTATTTTCATTAATTATTGAGGAGTCATGATAAAACTGGAGAACTTTTACTCAGGCTTCACCCCTCTCCCAATAGTAAAGAGAAATAATAGAGCAAAACCAAAACATAAGCACTCCTAAATATAGTCATATTTTTGTGATCATTTTAAGAACATTAATTCCTTCTCAAATATAAACAAATAATTATCACCATTTTGGTGTTTGTATGCACAGTTGAATGAAAAAATATTTATTTAGTGCAAAGAATAAAAAATTAGTTTTGAAATGCAAAATACTTATCTTCCTAGTTCTCTCTCTCTTCTCTTAGAAGGCAGCAGTTCATCACAAGAAGAAAAAAGTGTCACTAGGCAATAATACAGTGCTGACAGATTCCTTCTGAGAGGAAATCTTCACTATATTCAGTGCATAGTCAATAAAATCTTGCAAAACATTAATAAATGAATGGTAAAATGCTAAAAGTTCTGTATAAGAAAAGTTCTAGAAGATTCTGCAAATATCTAACAAGGAGTCTATATGATGAGATGAACTAGCAATTTTGGGTGTTCAATCTCTGTCCAGCACATTATTTATTTTGCTCTTAGTTTTGTTTTTTTTTCCTTTTTCTTTTTTTTTTTAATCTTTTCTCTTTTCTAAGCTTCCCAGAAGGTCATTAAAATAGCATACCAGAAGATCAGACTTAGCAGAAAAAGCCTATAACCCAGGATTTGAGACCTGTGTGCAACTTTTGGAGAAATAAAATCTGTAATGAATAACCACAGAGCATATGCATTATGTTCCTCATTTTTTTTTACACAGTACAATTCATCCCATCAGTAATTATTCTATCAGGAAGAAAAATAAAAAACAAGGCATATTCAGGCAGCAAATTCCTTTTCTAGATATTGCTTTGAAAGACTCTCCAAAAATCAAAACAATTTCTACTTCCCTTTTATTAATTTGAAATGTTTGCAGTAATATATTCTCAAAATTGAGACATTCTCTAGCACTATTTCATTTAGAGGTAATTTTGACAATGAAACCATTGAGTGTTTTAAAAGGAGAGTGCAGATGGAATGGATCCACAAGAAGAAGCTTTCTGGCACCTGGACAGCAAAGTGTCAGATGAATAGAAGTAACGGGCTACAGTCATTGACATCATTCAAACCCTTCCCACTGTGCTGATAAGGCAATAAATTAAAGGTGTGCTGAAGAATCTCATCCTCTTGGCCTTAAATTAGCTTTTACTAGAGCACTATGAAACATTTGGCTTCAGGACTTCATTGTTATTTCATGTCTTCTGTAGCCTGAGCACCATCTAACTGGATCTGACCCAAGAAGCATATAGTCCAGTAAGCTAATCACTTATGCAGCACCAGATGTTTCATGAGGCCTCCAGAGAAGGCAGGTGTGGAGTAATTCCTTTGTCTCTGCTGGTCTCAGACTGCTCTGTAAAATGAGTAAAAGACTGATGATGACACCAAGCATGAGATTATTATTCTCCTCTAGTGAGAATTTTTTTGCTTGGGATGAGCTATTTGATGCTAAATATTTTTGGTGACAATACAGAAAAGCAACTCCCTGCTGAATCTAAGTATTTTCTTTCACTGCAGTGTAGGGCAATTAGTTTTACCATTTAATGGTGCCTTCTATGAAATGTTCCTTCCTGTCATCAACCTTTGAGATTCACTGGTTGTCTCTGTCATTGTGTGGCAAAGGAACTGGAGGCCTATTGTCATTTTCCAATCACAAATATTTTTATTAAAGTCCCATTTTCTAAACTGTTTGAAAAGGTAACAAAAGTTTTAAACTTCTTTTTTTTTATCTTTCTATGACCATAATAATTTATATGGCCATGTGATAGGTGCCTTCTAACCCTTTGGTATTTTTTTGAACGGTGGCTAGGAGTGTGCAGGGTACCTCAAAAGAAGCTGGCCTCTTGATCTATGCAATGCATTGCAATGTCATATTATTTTCTGTCCTGCTTGTTATATATTTAACATCTCTGTATCCACCTGGGGACAATGCCAGTAACTTCATGAGTGACCCCAGTGTCCTCTGTCACCCTCTCTCCCTTTTCACCTAATATAATTAATGCTTATTACCATCAAACTTAATTTAATATTGAGAAATAGCGATTGGAAAACATACTGCTATATTCCTTCTTGGTCTTCTTCAGATTTAATTGTCTTAAGTGTTTTTTGTTCTCATCTGCAGTTTTTAGTGGGGTTTTTTTGTTCACCCTGATTTCCATGTCATCTTGTAGGAAAACTGTTCATTTTGGGGTACCAAGACGTATATTTCAACAAATATATTAATTTTATAAAGGAGTTTTCATGAATTCTCTTGTTCCATCTGTTAGATATTATATGATAAATACATATCTCTCATATGATGAGACTTTATTCTTAGCCCACAGTACTTTCTAGCATGTTGTGCACATTTTGTGTGAGGAGCTGAGGGGTGACCTCATTAATGTTTATAAATATGTAAAGGGTGATTATGAGGAGGACGGAGTCAAGCTCTTCTCAGTGTCATACTGAGAACATAGGACAGCAACAGATGCAAGCTGGAGCATAGGAGTTTCCACATAAATATGTGAAAAAACTTCATGGTAAGGATAACAGAACACTGGAATGGTCTGCCTGGAGAGGTTGTGAGGTCTCCTTCTCTGGAGGCATTCAAAATCCACCCAGACACACTCCTGTGTGACCTAATCTAGGTGATCTTGCTCCAGCAGGGAGAATGGATTAGGTGATATTTCAAGGTCCCTTAATTGTGAGATTCTGTGATTCTGTGAACTTGCTTTTTTCTCTTTTCTCTAGCTTTAGTAGTTATTTTATCAACAGTTGATTTGCTGTACAGACAGAAATAAACACACATGATGGAAATGCAAATTCCATAATCAAAGGAAAACAGGAGTGTTTTCTATAATCCAGGTGTCAGATGAAAATGTGCCAGTTGTCTGTTGTGTGGCCTTCCCTGATCTGTCAAATCAAGTGATGACAAGTGAATGTTTCATACTCTTCAGTCCTAAATCCAAATATCTGATCCAATGGAAAATCAAATCAGTACTAAAGCACTCATTAACTTAGCTCACGTTGAATTGGTTTCTCCAATTAAATAGTATCATATTTTAAGCTCTTTTTCTGCACAAATGTATTGTTACAGCAAAACCAAATCAACAATTAGACTTTCCAAGTACAGAGAAGTTCATCCAAATACCAAGAGCTATATTTTGTCACCGAGATAATAAATGCTGACCATGCTTGGCAATTATAACAGGATGCACTTCACAGCACTAAGATCTTGATGCTGTAAACAAATTCATCTGTGAATGGCATAGTCCAATAGTTATAAAAGGGAGTTTTAGTTAGGTTAGGTATAGAAAGCATCAGAAATATTCTAGACTAGTTGTAAGAATCATTACTTGGAAAGGGAAACCTTTCTTTCAGTGTTTGTGCACAATCAGAGAAAGGATCCCTGGTCTTCCCTATCCAAAATAATATCCCTGTGCTGCTGCATTAAATAAAACAGATTATTCATATGTTTTGTGAAGTCTGATCCAATTGGCTTCTGTCTAACAAAAGAAATTGTTAGATTCATAGACACTCATTTATCAGCTGGGTGCTTGATTTAACTGCTTAAGTGTATTTGAGATTGAGGGGTTCTGAATTGACAAAACATTAAGATATCAAAACATTAATGGTAAATAAACCTTCTTACTACATCTTCTGTGCTCCCTGCAACTAGAAACTCCTACTCCATAGCTGTCTTCCAGACACAGTATTTCACTATAGCCTTACTCCACTGTTGGAGAACTCAGTACTGTCATTATGGTGAACTACTGAATATTTTGTACGAGTGCTTACCTAATCTAGTCTTCCTCTTCAAAATAATATTTTCTACATAAATTGTGATAAAAAACAGTTTTTCATGTCAGAGAGAAAAGAACGCTAGATTTCTTTGGCTTTGCAGCCCTCTATATGTTACATTTAAATGAAATATTACTTGAAGTTCACATGATTTAAGGCTTTGCAAGTTTAAAATAAATGAAACAAAGAAACTGAAATGACATTTTACATCACATGGCAAACAGCAGAAACCAACAGCATGCAGCCCCATATTTGCCAGCACTCCAAGAAACAAATCAATAATAACAACATGCATCATTTTTATGAATAGCTATTGCTGTAATTTATTTGAATAAACAATCCATATTTCAGTCAGGCAATGGGGCAAAGGCACTTCTTATGGACAGCATAGAAACTTGACTAGATAATCTGGGTCTGATCATGGAAAGGTAATTTGATGTTCATAAACTCTAATATGAACCATACCTCTTTTTTATATAGTGTTTCTTAAGGGAGACATCAATGCTAACAATAAAAGGAAGGCAGATTAGCAACAATTCAGACCAGTATTTCTCCAAGGTACCTGGTGAACAGTAGAAGCCTAAGGCTTCTAGAGAAAAGAAATTCAGTAATTCATTGCTTAGTTCTGTCCTGAGATACTGTAATGTTTTTTCCATTCCTTGTCTTCTGCTACATTTTTTCTATGGTGATTAGTTTATAATCAATACTATTCTTTAAAATTGTATCAGCTTCCTAATAATCAACATGTTACATTGATTTTTCTAAGTTAAAAAAAAACCCTCATTAAGACTGGAAGTACTGCATGGTATTACTAATACAGAAACACAGATGAGATCCTTAAATTCTAATTGATGCAAAATGTTTTAACATAATGCTGGTCATAATCTTTTCCAGTGCTTCTTTTTTGAGATTAAGAAAAAAAGGCTAACGCTTTTAATGCGACTTTTATATTCCATATCTGTAGTTAAATAGCTGCAGAGAGATTATTAAAATAGTTATTCAAACTGACCAGGAGAGCCACAAAGCTGACAGTTCTGCAGTTATTTTATTATTTGTGCCAGCACTTCATTGCATTTCTTAGGAAATAATCATATTTTCAATATCCAGACTCCACCCTGGGAGGCCTGGGTACCTCTGTCATGCTATGAAACATCTAAAGCCACAGCAGATGCTGCTGCACTGAGCTTAAAACAAACAAACAACATTTCCAAATGCAATTACACATTTGCTTTCAGAGCAGGAGGCAATTACTGAGAATAGTTAACATAAAACTTTCCCAATTCTATCTTTGGCAGTGGGTAAACTTTCTTATGTATCTTTCAGAAGACTCTGGGGTTTGCCACCATTGGAAACAGGATTAGAGGAACAGCAGTCTAAATAGCTATATCCTGACACATCTCATGGGTTGTTTTTTCATGTCCCAAAAAACCTTTCAAATCAGGGTCTAAATATTGTTTCTGTCTCAAGTATTTTCCTATGCAAGGCTGCTCAACACGAAGTACTATTGTGGCAATCCTAAATACAGGAAGAGTTTTGTCAGAAGTTCAGCTGCAGGAGTTTCCATTCTGAAAATATAATCTTTAAGGAGTCACCAAGGGAAAGATTTGCAGGCAGAATTCAGTATGGCTATTTCTCAATTCTTCCAAAACATAATTTAAGAGTTTTCTTCTACTTGACAGAATATCTTTTTATTAGTGCTCACTAACTTTATTTCAGTTAAATTTGTTATCATACGGTTATTTACAGTTTACTTTTATTTATGGATTGGTTAAATTTTATAAGCAATAGTTTCTCTTTTTATAAAATAAAATCTTTCACAAGAGCTCCTTACTTTCCACAGATATTTTATATTTCTTCTGGTTTAAAGCCAACTTTATTAAGCCCATTATCAAAATGCAACCAAATTAATAAGTGAAGTCATTAGACATTTTTCATTTCCTGAAAGCTAGCTATGAAGTAAAGAATAGCCCAAGCACAGAATTTTGTGGAAGAACTTTGTCATTCTCCTTTCTAAACTGAAAAAAAATCAACACTCAGTCTTTGCCTTAGTAAGATTTGGTCTCCTCTTTTCCTTACTAAAGGTTTTCACAAAGTTTACAAGCACTTCAAGCTTTTGGAGGGAGGCATCATATGTACATCCTGTGTTTCTGTACAGATACATTAATGATTATACTTTACTGTTGTTCCTAGGAACAACACAGTTTAACATGTTTAAATGGTATTTGGGGAGGCTAAAATTGTGATTTCACAACGACTAAGCTTGTTTAAGTACCAGGAGATGTTCAAAGAATACTCTCCAACATGTACTTCATATATACTCACTAGATTCTTTCACAAACACTCCACCCTACTTTTTTGCCAGTAAGAAAAGCTGTTCAGCTTGAGGAAAAGCTGCACATGGATCTTAAAAATCAATTACTCTTCGGATATAGGGGATGGGGTTAGTTTACAACAGATCAATTTCTCATTGAGCTCACCACATGACCATAACAGCATTGCAGTGGTCTAGGATGCTTTATGAATTTGATAGGGATAAGATTGTACCTTACTTAAGTCTATAAAATTCTTCTGTTTTTCTATGGAACACCATTGACTATATCCAAGTCAGTTGCTGGGAGTATATAAACAGATGGTCCTGTGTACTCATTGATATTTGTCTTTTCACGTGCAGGTCCACAATCAATATTGATGCTCTTTGACAACATCTCATCTTAATTCCTTATATTGACACAATCTATTTGCCTTCTCCTGCCTGACTCTGCTTGCATAAAGCCAAGTGCAATGTCAGGCAGTCAAACAAGAGGGGAGAAGTGTTTTGTCATGCAAGCAGCAGTGATTCAACTGTCTCCATCTACTCACATCTGTAAACATAGCCTTGGACTGCAGCACAGAATGCAATTTGGTCCTTTCAAGAGTTCTCAAAGACATCTTAAAGATTGGAAAAAACTTTACATTTTTTTGCCATATGGTTTTAATCTTTGACAGATCTTATAAGTCAGTCTCCTCTACAGGTTTGAACAAGTCTTCCCATTGGTGCTTGACAGGCTTTTTCCATGATTAACAAGTATTTGTCTTTCTAAACTAACCGAGGAAACAATTTCTCAGATGATAAATGAGCAGTTATAAATCTGAACAGCCCCATTTGGAAAATCCAAGGACTCAAAATCAGTTGTTGGCTTTTGTTGATGAGATAACACCATCTAGTTGCTGACAACTTTTTAAGGAAGTTTGCTTAGGCAGCCTGCACATTGAGGTCTTAGAAGATCAACTAAGTGTCACAGAGGATCAACTTAGCAAATTGCACTACAGAATTGATGGAAAGAGATAAATCTGCCTCTTCACAAAGTTTTTTCTTCACAAACTTTTTTTCTTCACACTAATCTATTGAGTTTTTTTCTCCCATTTGGTCTCAGGATTTCTTTTACAGATAGTGCAATCATTAATTCTAACTGGCAAATTAACATGACCTCCCCATTGCCTGCTTTGTGTAGTCTCTCCGGAATGAAGAAAATCCTTTATTTTATTCTGTTCAATTACTGTTTTGTGCCTAAAGTTCTTCCTTTGTAATTTGATTTGAATGCTAAAAATATCTTTCTGAAGCTGTATGGTTTAAAGTAACCAGGAAAGTCAGAAATTAGGGATTTTAAACTCTTTATCTTTGCTCTGCCACTGACTCAACAGGAGTCATTTTCCTCTCAGGCACCCATATCTCTAAAGCACATGGATTCTATTTTGCTATCTCACATGGGCATTTTGAAGAGTATCAGCCAATATGCACACAGTATGCTGAAGATCAAAAGGACTGAATACTATTACGATTAGATAGAAGGGTTTGGTTTTGTTTAGTTTTCAATTTGACCTCTGCTTTCTTTCAGTATGTATGAAGTGACTTGTTCAACTGTCACAAATAGTTTGTATCTATCTGTACTCATGATTTTGGAAATCATTGCATGAAATTGTGCTGTGATCTAAAGCTAATTGAGACCTACAGAGAAATTCTTGCTGACAAAAATACACTGTGAATGGAACAGGCTCTCAGAGAGTCAACATGACTATCCTTTGAAATGTTTCTTGTAAAGTAATGTTATCCACCCATTCTTTCACAGCCTTCCTGTCCACAGCATGGGAAATCTGTAGACTACTGAGATAAGAGCAAACACCAAGCAGCGTGAAATTTTAATCCTGAAAGGCAAAAAAATCAGAACAACAAAACCCCATGGGAATGGAAATGACAGAAGAAAATTCACCGGTCAGTACAAAAAAAAAACCAGCCCAACAAACCCAAAACAGAACCAAAAAACAAACCAATAAATAATTAATTGCAAAATACCAATTTTTAAGCTACCGTTGTCTGATCTTTACAAATGTAAGGAGACAATTTCTGGAAAGACAAGATGGAAAATATAAGTTACCACTGTATAGACCATGCATAGAGAAGAAATTAAAAAGATCTGGAGGAAAAAAGTCAAAGGACTGTGCGAAGTGTTTTTTCTGTAGCATCCCTCATAAACATTTCCTGATTACATTTTTTTTGATCTTTTATAACTTGTTTAAATCTCCTCATGCTCTTGTGTTTTCTATCAGCTTTATTTCCACTTAAGGCATGTTATTTGGCAAGAAGATTATGATTAATAAAGAATTCTTATGCAGGTGTTCCTTCTTTAAATGAAAATGGAGCAAAGAAACTCCTTCCTTTGAATATTCTGGTTACTTAAGTAAGTGTTTCTGTAGTGACAAAGACTGATTGCTTTCCACTGCATTATAGACTGTTAAGAGCATTTATATTCCCTAGCTTCACTGAATTGTGAACCTCTCATCTGTGTTTTGCCAGGGCAATTTTTATGCAGTTGGTCTGTCTTAATCAGACCAGGCACTTTGCCATTCGCCATTTGCACCCATTTTTCTATTGCTTTATGCATCTCTGAAGACAAAACTAAGCTCTTCAAAAATGCAGTAAACTGTGGTTCTCCAGATGTGACAGATCCAATTCAGATTAAGCAAAACCGAAGGGTTTATCTATTGTTACATATTGTACACAAGGAGAGATTTAGAAAATGAAATAGATTGCATCTTTAAATATGGAAAGGAAATACTACATAAGAGTGACAGAAAGCACAAATACACAGTAGCAAGTTGAAAAACTCTTTTTCTGACATTACTGTTCCAACGCAGGGTGGGTGAGTGGGGGAAGTGGGGGGGATGACATGTGGCAGGGAGGAAAGCAAATCCACCCCTGCTACATCCTCATAACTTCCCAGAGCTCAGGAAAGCATTTCCAGAAGTCTTGTGGATGCAGACAGCCCTTGTACAGCCACACTGACACTAAAAATGTCCATGCAGATGGTACAAAACTCACAGCAAGTCTGAGGCCAGTTTTAAATCTGGACAAGGCAGGTATAACTCCCATGGAGGGTATTAGACCAAACACAGCAGCAACATGAGGAGGGAGGAAATTGCTCTTGCAATTATTTTGCTGTGGAAATCAGCCCAGAAGTTAATGGGGAAGCAACACCTGCCCAAATCTTCTCTGAAAACTCCACAAGGTGTTCATGGAAAACCAACAATACTTGATACAGGAATTTATTTATACTGCTGCTGTTTCACTGGCCACATTCCAGATCAGGACTGTGCTTAGTCAAAGGGAGTTAGGCCAGTGACAGCAGATTAGGATCCTACTTAATTCTGTTTCATGCTATTATTTCTTATAAGCTTGTGAAACCTTTGGGGTTTTGGTCTTGAAATGTCTGTCATGGTCAATACAGAGCCTGAAAGGAGGGGAGAAAGCAACAAGTGGCAGCCATCCTACCATCTGTTAGCACTAATCATTTTCCCAGCAAAGTGACAGTTTGGTATATTCTCTAAAAAAAACTTCTAAATAATCTAAAGTGTTGTGAACAGAAAAGCTTATTAGCACATCATTTTATATAGAAAATACTGGAGTAAATTTCCTCCTGTACATTGATAAAGCACTTGCAAAGAAGTCTGGAAATACAATACAGGTTTGTGTCTCAAAAAAAGAAGTCATACTTCACTTGTGTAATTTCTCTGGAAATCCCCATGACCATGCAGAAAGAACATGTACTGGGTATGGAAATAGGTGGTTAGATGTCTGCTGGATACCTAAATCTGTTGCATTTCAGCACCCCTGATGCCTTAGCAAGCTCCTAAATTATTTACTCCAAGAGGAAATCTGTAGTGTGGAGGTGACAACTTTGTCAGAGGGATGAGCCATTGATTGTGTAATCACAGATTGAGATACTCATCAGAGAACATCTTCACAGATATACTCAAATCTATACAAATATAATGTGAAATAAAGGTATTTCTCTTTCAAGTGGACTGAAATAACATACTCATATATTTTGTGCTTCATAATACTTATCTCTCAAAAGAATCATTTATCTTTAAAAGATAGCCTCAATTTTACCATTTCCTAGTAACTTCAAACATTTTAATGATTTTTTTTTCCCCAATTGATGACAATGTGACTGAGACCAAAGTTTAGCTCAGAAAACAGTTTTAATGTCTACAGAAAATAAAAACCAAACCCAACCTTTTACTGACTTTCATCAAGACAGATTCTTCAGAGAGGTGATTATTCTAGATATATATTCAACTACATAACTGTGGAGTTTCATTTTGTTTTCCTTTTGTTTTTTGATAAAGACATCTGCCTCTCACAGAAACACCATTTCATCTGAAATGGTCTCATTGTGTTCTGTATATTTCCTGTCCAGGAAAAAAGCAGAAAACAGATACACAATAACAATCTCCACAATTTCCAAAATGAGAAATTGTCCTGCAATAAAACTCCACAGAGTATAAACCATCCTCCAATTTGGAGAAATCTTTGATTTCCAGGTTGCCAAATTTAATTATGATTCTACAGTTTTTGACTTTGTATGAGCACAAAACAAAGTATGGCAATTTACAGCTGACTATCTAGAGAAGGACTTAGTATTTTGTAGTGTAACTGCTGCACACAACAATAGCATAATAGCCCTTTAACTAGTCTACAAACTCTTTAGAAGTGTTCACTGTACTCTGGGTTTCAGTAGCTGCCAGAACCTAATCAGAACACTAATTGCCACATCTATATTAAAAAGTTCTGCTAACAAAGCTTTGACATTTCAGACCATGAGAAAGTCACATCAGTAGCTGAGTTTTGTGCCAGAAAAACCCTTTTTAGGCACTGTTGTCCTTACAAAGAAGTTCTATCAAATTACCTTGGATCATTCAAACAAGTGGTGCAAAAAAGTGGCAGAAAACATACCAAAAAAACCCCAAACAAACAAGACCAAGAAAACAAAGATTCTAAAACTCTCTCTGGATCTGTTACACAAATAAATCTAGTCAGGACCTGGTTTTTAATCCGGGGACCAAAAGGCATGGAACTATTCACATCTACATTACTCAGTCATAGAATCATAGAATGTTTAGGGCTGGAACTCCAAAGGGCATCTAGTGCAGCCCCCCTGCAGTGAGCAGGGACACCCTCAACTAGCCCAGGCTGCTCAGAGCCTTGGCCAACCTCACCTGCAATAGCTCCAGGGATGGGGTCTCACACACAAACAAACATTGTTCTGCTTAGGTTAATAATTCCCCCCTTTCCACCACTACATCATTCTTGTGACCATAGTTCAGATTTTACCACACTCAGAGCATTAGAAATACTCCTTATGTTTTAGAAATGATGTTGTTAATGTCTGTAATTGTAAACAGAGGAATACAAATACAAGAGACTTTTGAATTCATGTACTTTTAGTTTCAAGTTTTTTCCCAACTGTGGAGGGAAAAAACCCATGAAAATTTATATCACTAAAAAAAATGGCAAAGCCAAAATAAATAATGCCCCAGACATATTATACTGAATATCTCATGGCTTTAAGGTATTTTATGGTTTTCAGATTTGTGATACTGAGATTTGACTATCTCAATTCACTAGCTAGTAATCTGAGGAATAGTTTTATCTTCAGCTGGTCAGCAGTGAACTCTGAAATAAATGGCAGAATACATTGTCATTTCTTTGCCTGTAGGAAGACTGAAAGATCTAAATTTAAAATCACTGACACTCAATTTAATCTAAATTGGTGAATTTCATGGAGGCAGTTAGTAATAGATTTTAGTTTCCTCTATTTTGATTAACATGGACCCAAGTATCTAATACAAAACTTCAATTCAGATTTTAAATGCACATTTCACTTTCAGCAGAAAGAAAGGAATGGCCACAAAGTATACTAAGAATAAATACATGAAAAGCTGTTGATAAGGCTTAAAGTTAGTTTGTGAGTGTATAGAGATTTATTTTTAATATAACGATGACAGAAAGTCTCAGATTGCATTGTCAATACCAATGTTGTCAAAAATATTGTCAAAATATGCAAAACATTGACTAAGAAGAGGGAACTTGAGGTGACTGCTGTACATTAGTAGAATTATAGATTAAAAGTATCAAAGCTACCTCCCATTATGTATCTAGCTCTAGCTATATTTATTAATACCTGATTTTAATAAGCAGAAAAGAGTAAAAAAATGGAATCTCCTGCAAGATTTACTTTTGGGCTGGAGAGGAAAATCTGGTGCCTCTGCATCACATTTCTCTCCTCACACTTCTCTACTTACACCTCTCAATCTGCAGTTAGTCAATGTCTGTGATATAGATACACTGTAAGGAACCTGTGGATTGCAGTCTAATTACTAATTACACACAGTGTTGTTTACATAGTGATGTATTTTCCTAGTAATGTTGCATTAAGAATGAAAACCATAACAGTGCATACTCAAGAGCCAGCTACACTGACTACATAAATAAATAATTGTGAAATCAAATTGTTTGGCCAACAAGTATATATTATACTGAATATCTTTACAAGTATAATTAATAAATAATGAGATTGTTAACTAAAGATTATCATTCCTGTATTTGCTGTGTCTATCTCATTCTAAAAAGCAAATAAAAAAAATATCAGAAGATAAAAATAAAAATGCTAACTAATTTTAAATTTGAAGAGCCATCTTTTCTTTAGAAATAAGAATCTGAACCACACTGTGGTTTCAAATGGCAACAAACTAGTTTGCCTTTTAAGTTTTGGTTGTCTTTATCATAGACTATTAGATTGCATGCTCTAATATTGTAGACTACAGAATGCTGAATAGACATGTTTAAGATTAAATTTCCAGGACATCTGTTATGTGATGTAAATTCCTAGGAGTTATAGTGAACAGTGAATTTTTTAACACATTTAAAATGTGGCTGTGCCTGGCGTTTTATACATAAAGAAACAAATGTAAGTTACATAGTTCTGAGAGTAATTTTTTGTCTACAACATGGCCAGTTATACCTTCAATACCATCAGCAGCCTGAGGTAGTTCATATATTTCAGTGACTTAGATCATACCACTAAATGTTCTGCTCCAATCCTTACTTCTGTCAAAAACTTACTTCTGTCATTTCAGTGAAGGCTGGTACCTTCAAGAAGCTCAAGAAAACAGATAGCACCAGCTGTTATGTTACACCAATAGGATTGTACCACATAATGATGATTAATTAGAATACAGACAATCAACGAGGCATATTTCTATCAGCTTTCTAGTTCCGTTGTCTCAAAGTCTTTATTGACTTACATAAATTAGTTTACTCATGGTGAGTTTGATTAGTGTTGGGCAAACTGCTCATTATAAATTTCTTTGAAAAGATTTTGGTTTGTTTTCATTAGAAAAGGGTGCACAAATGGCATCTGTCTCTTTTTAAATGTATTTCTGATTTGTAATCATTTAATTGCACTGTAATTCTGTCTAATTGTTTGTTTGTGAGTGGTTTTCAACACCTAATTCTTCATATTTGTTCACTGTGTTGTACAATGATTCATTGGACATCTTAGCATGACAGAAATCTTGAAATTTCTTGAGTATAAATATTTGCTGTCTTCCTCCATGTAGGTAGGATGGAAGTCCAATACTTCTGCCAGAGAAAGTAAATTCTTCTGTGTTCTTCTTAGGCCTATAGAAGTATAAGGCATACAAGTAATATCTGTGAATCTGTGAAAGTCTGATCTATGTTTTTCCGGGAAACCACATCCAGAGTGATCACTGAGATTTTTCCAAAATTAAGACTCTAGATTGATTCTGTTAGAAGATTGACACTGATTGATCTGTAGCAAATAGCATTCCTGACCAAGGTAATCAACTGCTCACTGCAGTTGTTGCACATCATTAGTTAATGATATCCACCTTTGCCATCATCTATCTCATGCAAACTCTGGAGACATAAGGCATTTCTCTTACTGGATGTGATTGTCTTTCTTTCATTGCTAAGCTTATAAGTGACTCTCATGTGTCCAATTAAGTTCTCATTTACTTCTTTTTAGTTCCTCTGACACCTTTTTCAAAAGGAGTTAGGTGTTTCCTACTGAGATTACTAATATAACAAATTGAGGCCTAATCAAACTCTGACTAACAGGTTTCTTATAAATCTACACCACCATTGCTCTGAGGTAGCTCATGAAACTAGACTTTTATCAAAAAGCCACATTGAAGGCTCCAGGGTCATCATTATTTTTTCAGGCCTGAACACAAGTCTCTGCCTTTATTTCCTCGCCTGACTGACAGTTCTGAAGGGCTGACATTAATCACCAACAATCTTATGATGGCATGTAATTGCACATAGCAAAAAATATTCATCCTCGGGGCAGCTGTCAGTGCTAGAACACTAGATATCAATCCAATTAAATCCTAGCATGGAGATAATTGTTTGTCACTCAGTCCAGGGATGAGAATGACATTAATGCCATGTCACACAAATGACCTTTATGTAACCTGGCCTGCATCAGCTAATTATACAGGATCAGAGCATATCCCACTTCAATCACACAGTTTCAATATACTCATCTAAACACAGAGTTTCATGTAAAAGTAAGAATTAAACTTTTTTTTTCCCCACAAACTTAATTTTTCTGGATGTTTCTGTTGATATTAGAGATTAATAACATCTCTAATTTAATTCCAGCAACACAGAAAGAGGCAGTTAAAACAGAGACATGAATCAGTATGTGAAGGAAAGCAACTTCAGAAAAAAAACCCAAGAAAATGTATGAAAAGTTGTGAGGTCTGGTACAGGTTCCTGAACCTTTTTCTACAGCAATTTAGATACAAATGTGTGTTATACATAGAAGGGGAAAAAAAACCCTACAGCCACATACCTGTGTATTGGGGCCAGTAGAGTTGCTCTTTCAGGTCAAAGGGTATAATGATCACAGGGGAATGGAGAAGCAAAAGAATCTGTTCCTGTCTTCCTCTGTATAAATTTATTGGATCACCAGCTTACATGTCTGGGGTTTTTTTCCCCATTCTGGGGATCATTGACATCATATACCAATATGTGATGTAATTATCTCTGCATGCATGTGAAGGATCTGACAGAAAAAATTCAAAGGGAAGAAATATCACTATTACCTTTAAAACACATTATGTCTATATAGTGATGTCATTTTTGTTGTTGTTGTTTTGGTTTTCCCTGTGGTGGAAAAATGCCAAATTTCACTATATATTTTTTCAGTCCCAGTCACGTTTCATGTTTTGAAACTATCCTGGAGAGGGAAAACTGAGGGAACATTTTCCTCTTGATTGCCTGTGGCAATACTAAATAGAGAATGCTATGCTCATATCAAAGTACATTTAATATTTCTTTGGAAGTGAAAACAAAGACCTTTAATAAACAGTAGAAACCACTTTCAGAGCATTAAGTCCATCTCACAATAATCTTTTTAAGATCAATGTAATTAATGTGTAAGAGAAACAGGAAAAAAAAAGGATACAAAATGGAAAGCATGTGAGGAAGGAGAAAAAGGAAATTTGAGAGTAAGTGACTGAAGGAAGACAAGGTGCACAACTCACTGTTTCTGATAACTATCTTCAGGGCATAAATCATTCTCTATGTCCATTACAGATATTAAGAAAATTAAACATTTATAAAATGGGAGATTTCAGTTAAGAGATGTGTTGCCACTACACAATCATTGTTTCATCATTGTTGATATGTAATGTCTTAGCTCACATTTGAGCTGCTTATTCCAGGGATTTAGCAAAATTCGGGGGATAGGAAATTTGGGGACATCTCTGCGAGAAAGAACAAGGCATTTAAATGCCTTTATCTTACCTCCAGATAGTATAGGTACACTGCAACAAATACAATATAACTCCCTGTTTCTCCTACTCTTAGTGCTTGTTTCCACCATTAACAATTTTAATTCACTGATAAAAATGTCTTTGGAGCTATTTCAGAAGGATAGACTACAGAGACTTATCAGCAAATTCAACCTACAATTTATATAAAAAAAAAAATCTGATTTCTCATTCAAATTTAGAGAGTGGAGGGAAGCAATAATCCAACAATATGCCCCAGGTGGCATAGTCATACAAGAGTTGTGAATCTCATTATAGAAGATTTATTTCTGCCAGTTCTGCTCTCTTCAGTGTTTTTTCACCTGTTCCACACCTACTGCATGCATGTACCATTTAGAGCAACAAAATGCTGTATATGAGCAGAGGCAGACTAATCCCACCTCAGGTCCAACAATTCCTCAATCTAACTCCAATATTTTTCTATAAAGTCCTTATGGAGAGTTACTGAATTTCAGTCTACAATAACTATTTGTTCCTGCTGAACAAATAACACATGCTGCTACTGAAGCACGAGCCAACAAAAGTATTTTCTGAATGAATTTATGAATCAAATAAATCTACTTGGAAGCTTAAAGATAAAAGAAACTCGAAACTGAAATATGACTTCTGGGCCTCAGAGAGAGGAAAAAAAAAATTACAGTACTCTGTGACAGTAGCTGATAACAAAAGACAGATCCACACTGTATAGTTATTCATTAGCACTCTGGTGTGGCGTGTTCTTTTGCTTTTATAGAAAGAAAGGTTTACTAGTATTAGATGAAAGAGGCTTGTAACTTTTCTGTACTTTGTGCATATTGATTTTTTTGTGCTTTGGGTCCAGGGATCAAATCACAGCATTGAGTTTTGTACACTGCCTCGTGTAGTCTTACTTCTCTGCAACCTGCCACCTTCCTGGAGTACACAAATTGTTTCATATGGTTGGTTCCCCTAGGGGTTCCAACATGTTAGCAGGGAAGAAAAACTCTGTTGAGACACACAAGCAGTTTGTTCTTCAGCTTTCATGTCACATGTGTGTGATCTGTGGATAGTTTTAGGCCACTAGAAGTTGTTGCAACTTTAATGAATATGTAGTGAGATTTTCTGTATGCTTGTGAATATTATTGTTACACAGATCAACTCTATTTGAGAACATAAGCATTCTTTCTCATCCCTTCCATATGTGTTTGTGAAGAAAAGAAATTAGGCTTAATTTGGGTAAATTAAGGCATATGCACATCATGGACGTGGCTCGGGGAAGAGATGTGCAGAAATACCAACATTAATTAGCTTAAATCTCTCACTATGTAACTATGTTAATTCTACTATTCAGCACAGCTAATTCATCATGCTGGATAGACCTCTTCAATGCTACAGCTGGAAAATCTCTTTCTTCAGTAAATATCCCATTCAAAAAATAACCTATCTTTTAAGACATGTTAAGTATCATTGGCACAAAACGTTTTGAAATTCATGCCTACTGTTTTGAATGTGTGTGTGTAACATCTTGTCTGACTTTTTTCAAAGATACTTAGATCACGAAGAGGACTGAAACAGAAACAGTACAACACATTATTCAAGGTGAGTTAAAATAAAGAGTGCACTTGCTTAGACATTCCCAGACCATTTTATTCAATCTCCACACTAATACATAGAAGATAAGCAAAATTCTATGCTTGAAATGAAAAAGTGAGGGAGGGGTTAATTTTTTCTGCAGTCTGCTGATTTTTTTTCTGCATGCCCCAGGCAAATAGCTGTGCATGTTAACAAGGTCCTTATATGATATCTGCAACTTCTGCAAGATTAATCTCATCCATAGTGAAGTATCTTAAAAACATTGATCAACTCAAGGGGTATTTTTACACCTATGGAGAAAAATTTACACTGGTTTTATTAATCAGTCTGAACTATTTCTACATCTACATTAAGACCATGTTAACTGTGCATAGAATGACCCTTTCTCTTTATTGCTTATAAAAAAAGCTTTGTATGTCAAACTCAGTTGTATGGCTATACAATCTAGATAGACATCTGCTCAGATAAATCCCCAACCATCAACATTACCTCTTCCTCATATTTCAAACTTACCTATAGGCAGAGATCTGGACCAGTGTTAACAAGCAAACTGCAATGATGAGCAACCAATAGGATGCCCCCCAGAGATGTTCAACTGCCCCATCATTCTGTGGTCAGGGTACCTCTAATGCACATCTGAAGCAATATCTTCTCTATCTGCAATTATCTGATATCTACTGGTGCAGTGACAGCACTCAGCTTCTCTGTCTTATAGGACCAACAATTACAAGTTGACCTTTGCCATATTTTCTACTACTCTAATTTTTCCCATATATCTTAGGCTGAACTTAGAAAACCTCAAGTAGAGGTCACAAGGCAGATGATGGATTCTCAAAATTTGATATATGCCCCTCTAGTTGTAGACCAGGTCAGAGCTAGTTCTATATTTCTGAATTAATAATTCCTTTAAATAATTAGCAGACATGCCACTCAATTATCCTTGATTTTCACATCCCATTTAAAGGTCACTAGGTTTTAGAGTCATCCTTAATTTGGCATAAAAATTATCTGTCCTTCCAAGCTGTGGCTTTACATCCCTGTGATCTGAAAAGCACAGAATTAATTTTGACAGTGTTAACTCTTCAGGACAGTGGAAGGTGGCTGTGTGAATCCTCTCTCTGTTTTCACTCAAAAGACATTGCTCAATTATTTGTTCAAAAATTGCATTTTCTCAGCTCTTTTAAATAAACTATGACTCTTTCATACTTCTCTTCTCTTCTCTTCTCTTCTTTTCTCTTCTTCTCTTCTCTTCTCTTCTCTTCTCTTCTCTTCTCTTCTCTTCTCTTCTCTTCTCTTCTCTTCTCTTCT
>JAOEGS010017615.1:7816-65055 GCA_025447755.1 Corythornis vintsioides
TTTAATGTCTTTTCTTGCTTGCTCTTATTTTTTCCTTATACTTGTATGGTATAATTTAATTTACTTTTGAAACTGTCTGCATTAATTTCCATCTGTCTAGCCACCTGGAAATAGTTCCAGCTGCCCCTTATTATCTTCTGCTGTTACTTTTACCCTTTCTCCAAAAACTGACTGGTTCTCTACTGCTGTTCACCCTACACCTAACTTTATCTGTTGCCAAAAGGAGATCCTCCATCTCTTTACCAGCTGAATACCTGTCCATATAGTATGGACCATGTCCACAAGTCAATAAGGACTTATGGATGTAACTATGGACAAGTTGTCCATCGTTGTTCTGGGAAACAATTTAACTAAAAGTAAGTCAGCACTATAATCATAGGAGAACTTTGTTTACCCTTTGGAATACATATTCCTTCTTGTTTCAGCTCTGAGGCAAACAGATTGTATCTGCACTGAGTGAAAGTTTAATGACTGGAAAACCTTGGCAATAGGACTTTCACCCTGAGTCATTTCAAAAAACCCAGCTATTGACATTTTATTTTGAAGAGTTTAGGCACCCAAAAGTTTTACTGTCAATGACTAAGTCGTTGAATATTCCATCTGGAGCAAGCAAATAGAATTTGTATTTTGGAAAAGAAAAAGGATCAGGGGAGACATGTCTGCACACGCAAACACACGCATGCAGCGTCAAAGTCTCTGTTTACCAACTTTCTTCAGGGAGTAGTCTTAAAACATATCCCAAGATCATTCAGTAAATACAGTTAATTAAAACCTTATTTTGGAGAGAAGGTTTCAAACCATGTTAATTTGTAGAAATACTTATCACACAGAGTTCTCTTCAGGGGTGCCAGATGGCTATGCTTTAGCACACATGGAACTGCTCAGACAAAATATCTTCTCCAAAAGGTAAGAATTTAACAGTATTCTTAGACTGATGAGACAATGGAAGACTCGAGCTGTCTTGGAGATAACTGAACCAGTCTGGAAATGCACTTCTGAAACAGCACAATAAAGAGCTAAGAACACATGATACAAGGCTGATTAATGAACATCTGCTCTTGGATTGCACAGTTTGTGTTTTCACTCAAATATCTCAAAGTACCATATAAAATCTGATTTTTTACAATATATTTCAGTGTACTGTGTCTGCAATATGTCACATATACAGATGCTAAACTGCTCTGCAATTTGTTTGTCAGAGAAGCCTTGGAGCTAAATAGAAGTAATGAAATGGAAGTACAATTTCAGTTGGAAAATGTAGGCTGATCATGAAAGTGCAGTTGGATAGTGAGAAAAGACTTTAAGCCAGATGTAATATATGAAGGCCACCATGAAGTCACTAGAAAGGTGATGGTGGAAACTGACATTCCAGAGGAACAACTCATCCCATCCTATATGCTTATGGGCTATATAGAGCTAGGATATGTATAGGCTAAATTATCTAGCACTCATGATCTCTCTCCATTGACAATGAAAGAAGACTTGGGTGGTCAGATCTGCAATAATCATGTACATGAGATACATCTACAACATGTTAGATGAGACTCACAGCACATAACTTGTAACAAGACCAATGCCAATTACAACATTTATTATGTATTTATGGCTACAACAATTTTTAATGAGTTTCCTTCAGAAAGAAAAAAAATTTCCTTCTGTCATCTACTATCAGAGGCGAGGCTTTCTTTAGCTCAGTTTATTAGGAAGTCCTATTGTGAAAACCTGACTTCAAAGCTGGCAAATGATGAAATTTTTACCCTATGCAATGTAAGAAAGATATCATGCTTAGATTCTAGCCCTAAAAATATGGTACAAATAATGAAGTCAGAAGGGGGGGACTTTTTGTCTACCTTTCATCTACAGCAAGTCATTTGATAATTGTGTGTCTGTTTTGCAGATTCAAAAGCCAATTTATTTATTTTTTTTTCTCCCAAGGATGATTTTGCATTTTTTGGATGTTAGTATTCATACTTCAGGAACACTTCCAGAAAACAGATAAAATGTGACTGTGCTTTTTTTACAGAGTTATTCAAAAGAAATCACTTGTGCTGTAAATCTCAAATTTAAATAAAAGTGCTAATCAATACTAGAGGAACTCTGTGCAAAGAAGTGTGGATAGTGAAATACTGTCTCTTTTCTCAGGATATGAAAAGCATAATGAAATATCTTTGGACATTGTAACTATAGAGAAAGAACTGAAATGGGTTAGATACGGATAACAGATGTTCATCTCTTGAAGTCATGAAGTGCTTGGATAAAACGTGTCCTTCAGAAGAGGCCGGAGAAGGTTTTCTCCTGGGAAGAGATAAATTGTTTACAAAATTTGAGGCACCTGGATAATTATTAGACATACCTAAAAATCATTGTGAGATTCTAATACAAATAAGCATTACTCTTAGTATCTAAACATTAAATCTGAAGTCTTTGTTTCTTCTTTTTGTAAGAGCTTACTGGTATATTTCATGACCCCTGTGCTCTAAGCATAACACCACCCCTGGCAGAACAAATTCCTGAGCAGCCAACTCTGCTTTTTGTTTCATTCAGAGTGAACAATGCAGTGGATTTGTGCCCTTTTTTACTAGCAAGAAAAAGAAAATCACTTTGAGAGAGACTTCTGAGGTCTGTTATTGCATTGTATGTCCAATATATATGCAATGACCTTTTGGGAGAGAACAATATGTCCTTAAGCATTGTACAAGACTGGGCACATGGTCAACACCCAGCTGAGAATAAGAAAGAACAGAAACATCCCACACTTGCTGCTGTACTTTGTGCAGGCAATGACACAATATACTTAGCACAGGTTGTAGTGTAAGGAACAGAGCAGAGGTCACTTGCCTGGAAACCACCTAAGCTGTCCCGGCACACAGGGAACCTGCTATAAGTGTATCAATTTTGCTTTCCATAGTAATGTCACTGTTCAAATAGCTGGAGAGATGGGAGTCGCAAGGGTGAGCAAGCAACTGACTTACCCAGCTGTAACACAGGCTCTGGGGGCACCTTTCTTCTGAAGACCCAAAAAGCTAAAAGAGAAAAGGTGAAAAGGGAGTCATGGAACACTCTGTGAGCAGCAAGACAAAAGATGAAGAATGGCCAAGCACAAGGAGACAACCTTCATGACAGAGAGGATCTTTGAAGATCTTCAAGGATCTTCAAAACAAGACTGCGCTGGATACTTTTTTTTTTCTATTATCAACTAGAGTCTCATAGAAATCTTTTGTATCTCCTGGGCAGAAAAATCTTCCTTATGAGACGTATTTTTTCTGTGACAGTTTTCCAGGTCATAACCAAAGACAATGTTACTATTTTAATGAGAACGTAAAAGTAATATAAAAATGGGTAATAATGAAGGTGGAAACAACCTGCAAACTGTTAGTGTTTTACTTCTTTGATGTTTTGAAGGAAAGGAAATCAGATTTGACTGTACATTTTGTTAGACAAACTCAGAAAACATTAGAATAGTTTTCTTTGGCCTGACTAAAGTATTGGAAAAAGAAGGATCATATTTTGTTTACCACAAAGCAGTATCTACAGCAAAAAGAATGAAATAATACATCTCTTTACTAAAATACAATTGGAACACATAGAAACAGAAAACTTGGTGAAGCCAGAAAATGAAACAATTTTTTTTATATAACTTGTTCTAAAAGACTAGCTTAATTTGCTTTTCCTAAACCTTTTTTTTTTTTTTTTTTTATTTAATACTTACCACAATGCATATTTTTCTTTTTTAAAACAGAGACTTTTGACCACTTAAGCAAAACTGATTATATTGACCTGCTGATGCTAAGGATTTTTTTAGGCAGGCTGGCTTAAAAACAAAGCTTCCGATTTTTGCTGATTTTAGATGGTAAAATGTGTTTCTATTTTGATGGAGAAGGAAAGCAAGTCAAATCTGGCAAAGTCTTTTCAGTGCTGGAGGAAGGAAGCAAGTAGAATGGGAGGTGGAGGAAAAAGAGAGGCCCATAAAAGAGCTGCCAATAGCATGGAGGATAAGATTCTCATCTGGCATGAGAAGAACCCAGCCTCATGTTCCTCTTCTGAATCAGGAAGATTTCCCTGAGTGCTGGACTATATCAGTTTGGCATTCCTACCTTCAAATTAAATCCTGATCCCAGTAAGTTTCTTCAAAAAAAAGTTTTTTCACTTCAGAGTAAGGGACACTAAAGATAAATAGCAGTTATCTTTCATAGTGGGGACAGGTAGAGAAGAGGAAAGAGAGCTATTGAAACATTCATAATGTCCTAATGTAACTCAAGACCTTTTCAATGGAGAGGTTTACTTCATATGATCTGTAAAAATTCTCTTTATGGCTGCTTGGACAAGCACACATCTTTTGTGAGAAATGTGTATTTTGCACTCTGAAGTACTTGTTTCTCCCAGCTGAGCCTAAATGACTAGTTCGGGTACCTGTCAGGCACTGAAATCTGGTGAGGCACATCCCATGCTTAATTGTCCTCTGGTCCCTTCACAGTCAATGATGACTCTTCTGAAAGTCAGTTGAAAAAGGAAACCTGAATTAGATATTCATAATGACCTTTTGGAGGAGGGTAGTCTTTTCTGTGGGTAATACAGATAATGCAGGAAGATTTTTGCCAAGTTAACATTACAATTTCAGTAGTTTAAATGTAGATATAATAATTAATAATAATAATAATAAACCTTGTCCACAGTCAAAACAATCCATTTTAAACAGTTTTGATGATCCCACTTCTACACTTCAGCTAAAGCAACTATCTGAAATCTTTTTATCTAAATGACTGAGAATGATGCTGAAGGTAGAAGATGAATACTCTTGCCCTATCTGCAATGACATTTCAGTAACGTGTACCATTCACCCAAAATACCCCTCTGTGAAACCAAGTTAGCAGTCCAGTACCTCAACAAGAAGTAAGTGCTACATCAATTTTACAAGCCATCATTCAAAGTGAGAGAACAAATGATTTTATTCAATGCATAGTCTGGGGCAAGTCCAGGTCTGAAACCCATACATCTTTACATACTACTTTGCTTTTTTACATACAACTACTCTATATTACTTTACAACATGCATAGCTGGGCTCTCAGCTGGAGTTATAGCTGCAATAAAATGCATGTTTGTAATAGTAAAAATGTGAAGCCATCTCTGTCACTAAAGCTGCACAAGAGATTTCTGTGAGACTTCTTTCAGTTCCCTGCACATATCTGCTTTAATTTTTCCATCTGGAATGGCTTGTTCCTTGTTCAGATAGTAGTCCCAATTTTTTTTTAATCTCTCCTGTGGGTCAGAATTGTAGTGGTAATGGGGCAAGGAGAACATTGTGAGGATGAAGCAACATCAGGGGCAAAAGTTAGAGGTCGCTCTGCTGCACTGCTCCAGTCCTAGGAGTCAGCAAATATCAGAAGTGGTGAAGCTTTGTTTTCCTAAAGATCTGTCTCCCTCCATATAGAATTGTCTAACAAAAAAACTGGGTCCTTTGGCTGTGGAAGGAAGTATCTGACACCACAAGAAGGCAGTTTCACTCATCATAATCTCAGGTAGAATCATAGATTAGCTTCCATCATTTCAGTGCTGTCTTTTCTCCAGACTATTGTGCAATATTTTCCCAGGAAATACAGATACACAGGGGAATTGATCCTTTCCTCTACCAGTGCACTATCCATAAAACCAGTGTGAGTCTAACTCAGTGACACTGTTGGCTGGGAAACAGCGGTTAAAAACAAAGTGGTCTTAGCCCTGCTGCTGGGATTTTGATAGATGAGCTTGTCCTGTTTGTTCCAAAATGCTCACGTGCAGCTTGCTTGCTGAGCAGGCAAAGCTGAACTTGATACTGTCCTGCAGTGTATTGCCCCTGACAATGTTTTATAGACTTAGCTGGTTTACAATAGTTGCAGAGAGTGTGATGTATAGTGATTTAAGCCATCACAAACACAAGAAGCTAATTGCCATATGAATTAGGGCAATGGAGTGCAATCTGAGAGAGCTGGATAACTTTTGAGTACTTGGCTCTTTCTCCCTATATTGTACAGAGAAAGGGACTTACTTAATCACTTGTCTCATTTATGTTAAATGTGGATAACTGTTAGCTAAGAAGAAGTTTGTTCTTGTTAGAGATGTGTTCAAATGCTTTTGTATCAACGTGCAGAGGGGCATTAACAAGGAAGATTCCTCTGTGCAGACTTCAGCTAGTATGGAGTAAATGAGGCATGATACTGAAGAGAAACAAATGACAAAATATTTCACAGTGGTCTCGCTCATGAAGTTCTGTTCATCTTGTCCTCTGATGGATGCAATTGTATTTCAGCGGCTCACACAATATGACAGGATTGCAATACATGTGTGCAAGGGGGCATGGAATTGTCTGGCTTTTTTAAATAAGAGCTTACTGTTTATTTTCTTTTCTTTAGCAACATTTGTTCTTGTTTCCCTGTAACTTGTAGAAAACACTTGACTGGACATGTTGAGTTTTTCATCCAGCAGCAAAACCTAAAAATGAATGAAAAATTCAACTAATAAGCAAGAAAATGTACTAGAAGTGAACTTTGCACAGAAAAAATGTAAATATGCACATTGATCCTAAGACTGTCTGGAAAATTATATCCCATATTGAATTGTTGCAATGCCCAGACCTATGTCACATTCTTCTGCATGAAGAACACTCAGATTCCCATGTTTCCTGATAATGCCTCTTTAAATTCCTTATCAATACATATGAAAATGAGGCCAAATACAGCATTATTCTTACATATATATTCATTGGTATGACTGCAAGTTTTAGATACAGAAGTAAATGAGGAGCCTGACCTTATGAAAATAATAGCGTAAGTAGGAAGTATACGGCCATTTGCTATGCAGTTTAGCCATTTACTTCCTGATCCATTGGCAATGTGAAAACTAGACTACCATAAAGGTACTGGCTAAGTATTATGGATTTTATTACAAACCCAATTTCTAAATTGCTGGAGCGGTCAATTAGTCCAAAACACTCTATAGAACATACATACTTTTATTTGACAGCTGCAAGTTTCAGTCTGCCAGTTAATATTGTTAAAAAAAAATAATCTATGACTTCATAAAAATACAAACTTTTTTTGTTTGTTACATATATTTTCATTCTTTAATTATTATTGTTGCTTGACAAGTCTGTTCAAGCTTCTGCAGTTATTATTTTTTTCATTCACAGGCAGTTCATCAGTCAGATTTCTTTTTAGAAAAGTCAGACTCTATTTATGTATTGTTTATCATTTAGTCACAAATACAAGAAAAAAAAACCATTATCTTCCTAATTCTTTATGTTTAGAAGTCAAAGATGGAAACATTGAAAAAATAAACAGTATGAACCATTAAAAAAATTATCCAATTAGATAAAACAGTTGCAGATATATGCTTCAAAATTCTCATTGAATAGAACATTTTTTATTTAGCTCTGCTTTTCCTTTTATGCAGGAAAAGAGTCTTAGTGCCAGGTTATACTTATATTTTAATTCAATTCAAGTTACTACTTAGAAATCCAAACTAAGTGTGATTATTGATAGTCTCAGCATGTGTAGTGGAAGACAGTTGAGTGATAATTGTTTCATATACATTCTTGTATCACATAAAGTACTATGGTACCTCATCAGGTATTATAAGTATTTATACGCCATGCTACTTATCTCTGGCATGTCAAAAAACACCTTGAGTGCTTTAGGATATGAAGCATGATGTGTGTATTTCCTCTTTAAAAAATACTCTTTCTTCATTAACATGAGGAGCAGTTACACATGCATGGGGAAGGAATCTAGTGATCTAGGCCAGGTGGAGCTGCACACTTCTACAGATTAACACTTACTATACTGTACCATTCTCGTTCTCTATAGCAAAAAGAGTTACCTTCTCAGAGATTAACTGCACAGATGAGGACAAAGTGGCTCAAACAGTGTTAAAATTTTTGAAGTAAGTTAACATCTTAAATAATCTATGGACGTAATATAACACATTCACCCACAACAATTCTTATAAGGACTGAGTTTAAACACTTATCCATGTGCACTAAAACACTATGGACAGATAACATGGGTTCTGCTCTCCTGCTGCAAGGTTATTGCTCCAAACACCTAAACAGTTCAGTCAGTGCAGTGGGGATAATAATACAGGTGACAAATTTCAGATCTGTCTTTCGGATCTGTTCTCTCAGATTATCAAATCTGTCATCAGAGTGGCTATTGCATACCCAAGGTGCAAGAACATTACTGGGAACTTAGGCCTTTCATTTAGGCAGACAGTACTGCAAAGGGCTTTCCATCCTCAGGAGCCTATATAGATTAAAAGCAATGCTTACAGCAAAAAGAAAATCAGAAATCTATAAACATTTATGTCTGAGTCAAAGCCATGGAAAGATTAACTTAAAACAAATAAACAATAAAAAAAGACAAGTATAGTGGCTGGCAAGTAAGGTAGAATGAATTCCATACTGTACACAACCCCACTACTAGGAAAAGGTGATGCAACAGAAGGTTCTGGAGAGAAACACGAAGGGGGAAGAGGCCTTCCTTCTTGCTTTCTTTGTGCACAAAAAACTATTTTGTGTCTTTTCTACCTTCCCTGAATGAGAAGGAAGCCTGCCTGTGCCAAAGGTTCAAACAAAACAAGACTATCAGTGCAGAGGTCTATTGTGTATTTTACTTGAGGATAATAAACCTCTTCTAAAGGTATTTAAGTTACAGAATAGGAGACAGTTGACCAGTTACTATTGACTTTCCACAGATCTTCTCCACTCATTTTCTTCTGATCAAGGCAATGTTCAGCTTTCTCTCTTCTTCCACTGAAAGAACAGGCTACAAGAGATGCAGCTTGATCATATGTGGTTATAAAATTAATTGTAATTGATATTGTATTTTCTCTACATCTAAACCCTAAAAGGACTATGGTTAGCTTTCAATGGTCAAGGACAAGCCAGGGACATAGCAACATAGGCCCAAGGCAGACATTGCCAATGGTTATTTGAAGTCTACTAATGACTTACTGGGTTCAGAAACTGGAATAAAATTTCATGGGTTTATATAAATTGATGGTTTTTTCCTTCCGGAAGACACAGAACAATTGTCATAATTACTACACATTAGCTGGGTCTGTATAAAGCCTGTATTAAGAGGTATATTCAAAACTGATTTATGTGACATGGTGTATGTGTCAGGAAATTTCTTTAATTGTAAAAAGAAAATAGATTATTCCTGATAATTACAGGCTGCATAGTGGTAGGAAAAATAAAATATTTAGGAAAAAGGAAATACTAAAAGATTGAATGGTGGTTGGTCCTATGTGACCAACCCAGTATAAAATTACCCACATCTCATATATACCCTTCATTGTTATATGTAGTTACACAATTACAAAATTTAATTTAAAAATAATACAGTTTGAAATAGAAGCATATTTTAAAATGTATTAAATACAGACTGTTTCTCAGACATTTCTGAACAATAAAGCAGCACCAAAGAGCCTAGCTCAAAGGCTGCTTTTTAAAAAGTTGCTGAAGCTGCTGCAGATCTCACGTTGTGATTAGAAAGGAATTCCCAACCCCTGCGTCTCAATTAGTCACGGCAGTTTGAGTCTCACACCATATGCAAGCCTGTGTTACAGAGACATTTCTTTCAACCTTAACAGAAGGTTCAGAAAGAAGACAAGTAAGAAGTTCTGTGTTTCCTTGCTAATACCCAACATATAGGAAAGATCTCCGACACCATATTGGTCATAATTTTTTAGGCTCAATTTCCAACTCCTTGTGAATACTTTTATATAAGTACTATGGTAGCCTAAAACTACTGCAAGAATATAAATAGTCATTGTGAGCAACTATAAACCTGAAAGCCATTCACTGGAAAGCAATGAAATTCAAGGAGCCAAGGGATGTATTTTCAGAAATATTGATGGGCTCAAGAAAATAGGACTGGATGTGGAAGTATCAAAACCACATCAGAATGAGAGGAAACTGAGCAGCTGTATGGGCAGTCCTTGTTACAGACCTGACATACCTGTCATAACAGGCAATGCTGTGGAGACAGGCTGCAAATGTGTGTCCTGCCCTCCTCCTAAACACAAGCTGAAGGATATCTAACAAATCCCCTGGTGCCTAAAGGAACAAAGCATCCTTCACCATGAGCTAAATGATACAGAGAGAGTCCCCAGAAGAATGGTGGTTGAAGACAGGCCAGTATTTGGACACATATAATTGAGTGCTATAGGGATACCAGTCACATCATGTCTTGAAGTCATATGATATTATGCTGCCCAATTACCCCATTACCACTCATCATTCAGCAAATCTCTGCTTTTATGCTTCTTTTACAGTTCATTTCTTCCACCTCATTGCTTCTTTTCAGAAATGAGGAAGGAGAGGGGAAAAAAAGAAAAAAGGCAAGAAAGCATATCTGCAAAATGCGTTCACTAACTGAGCAGGAAACCTTCAGGAAAACAGGTAGACCAGGAAATGAGGATCACCTTTTATGAATCACAGATCAAATTTCACACACAACATACAGATAAAGACTGCATGTTCTACATTGTAGTTCAGTTTCATGGTGGTAAATGCAGAGGAATAAAATCCAGGCTGGTTTGGCAAGCTCAGTCTTGCTTCTCTACAGAAAGAATTACTGAGAAAGGGTCAATGTGACAAACTGACAAGCCATCCTTTATAACTTCTAGTGTTAAGGCAGGACAGCCATGTTGAAGATCTCAACTCAACAAACGATAGCCTTCGGATATTATTACACCACAAATTTGCAAGCTCAACATCAACTCCCTCTTACCTCTGCCTTTTGTCCTTTCTGACCAGTCTACATTCTCATCAATGTACATCTTATCCAAGTAAGGAAGACAGAAAAGTCAAGACTAAATGGTTGGTTTGGTTGTTTCTGGATGCACAGATACTTGTTCAAGAGTTGAAAGAACAGAGAATAAAGAATATTGTAGATTTCTTCTGTTTCACAATTGTATCTCAGTCATGTTTCAGATTTTCATTGGCTTCATTGTAGCTCTGTAGTTGTTTGTATTTATCATTGATGAAGTCAGATTTCAGGATCTAAGACTTAAAAAACAGCCGAGGCAGGAAGATGAATAGTGTTCTGCATTGAATGTTTTTCTAGCATTTTTTTGCTTCTCGAGAAGCAATAGAGAGATGTAGAACTGAAATATAAATCCACTACTTTTCAGCAAAGAAAGTCCTGAGAGTGCATCTTGTGTCTTCCTGAGTAATTATGAGATAAGACAGTTGTGTAATGTCTGCTGAATAACAGATGACTATCAGAGATGTTTAATTGATTTTTATCTTTGTTTCCAGGACTACTGTACTAAGTAAACTGTTTCAGCTGTGATGAGGAAGAGGGAAAGGGGGAAAAAAGAGAATGGTGTGGTGAGTAAAATAAGATATTTTCACTGACAAATTGTTCACTGCTCATAATTTAATAAGAACTAAATGAAGATGAAAGGTGTTCTCATTAAGAGTCAGTATCAGTGGCGTTCTTGGCAGAAACAAAGAAATATTAATATGCTGGCCATTTGTAGATATTTATAGATGCTAGTTAAATAATAATAAATTGAATTATCCAAAATAGTAACAGAAGTCATTAGAAAGAGTAAACCATGCTTTTTGACATCACTCTCTTCAGATTAGATTATACCATCCTTCATCTTATAGATGGTTAATTAATTTAATTTGGGAGTAACAATGGATACAAAGGAAGTGTATATCACAAGATTGACATTTACCCACTGTCAATCTGTCACAAAAAGAAACTCAGGAGCTGGTTTTAAATTACATATGACTACAATAAAAGAAAATCATTCTTAACTGGTTTGTTATCCATATCTCCAGCACAATGGCGCCTGTTATCATTCTTATAGGGTGGAGTTTGGAAGTCTTTCCTTTACAAACCTGTTTTTCAGGTATATGCAACCCTGCTGTTAAAATGAATCAGAGCCCACAACAGATTTAACACATTTTCATTTCCAAGAAATACATTCTCTCTTTTTTTTTTTTTTCATTTTATTATGGGGATATGAAATGTTATTGAATCTTATTGGTTTGGAAATACTATTTTTCAGGTTCTTAATTACTACTCCCTGTAGGGTACCACTTTTAAGAGTTATACTAGACTTAAAAATCCATGAAACTTAATTCTATTGAAAATCTTCCTGAATAATAATTGCATATACTGCCCTTTGTAAATATAACCTGAAGAGGCCTTCCCTTTTCAATCTCAGATCTAATTGCTCATGAAAATATGAATCAGAGCTATAACCTGTAGAATCTAAACCATCATTTCCAATAAACATTTGTCATAGTCAAATGTCACTCAAGCCAGAACATTATTAAAATCACAGAACAGCAGAGGTATTTTATCTTTATCACAAAGTTTTGCATCCATCATCATGACCTTTGCTAATAGTCTTGTATAACAAATATTCTGCATTTTTACCTTATAGGGAAGTTCCATGAAGTGTTAATTCTTTCTTCTTTAGACCAAACATCTCACTCCTTCCTTCCTGTCCTACTCACAAACATACCATCTTGCATGAAGCTATCAAAATATTACGTACATTATTTCTGAGTGTTAATTCTTCTCAAGCACCTTTGGAGTAAGGAGGCTTTTGAGACCACTCTCTATCTGAGCCAATTTTACCAAGCATGTTGCAGGAATCATACAAGTAGCCTAATAATGGGACTAATAGAGAGAAAATTCACAAGTAGATTACACATACTTGCACATTTGAAGAGCTGGAAGCTTTAACTAGTGTTTTTAACTGTTTCCAGACAATTCCAAAGTGCTGAAGAACACAGCTCATGACTTGTACTTCTGCTTAAAAAAAAAAAAAAAAAAGTCTCTGAACTCAGTATTCTGCTTCTTTGTACTACTTACATGACCATGATGCAGATCTAATTACATTCTTAGGAATGACAGAAAGAATCTGTGAAAGGAAATTCGTTTCATGGCAAGTGACATCGTGTCAGTGAAGTGAAAGGCATTTTTAACTGGGGTGTAACAAAGACAAAGAGCCAGCTGGTGATATGCTTTTCATTGGTTCAAGTGGAATATCAATGCTCTGAATTTATGAAGTCTCAATGAAAGAAAAAAACCAACAAAACCAACAAACAAAAAAACCCCAGTAATTCAATACCAGAATTTTTAATGGCAAAAGTCACTGTGAGGACTGAAATTTAGGTTTTGGAATCTAAAGATTGTGTTAATTTCTCAGTGATTAAATCACCCAGTAGAGCCAAGAATGACAGATCAGTCACCATCTGTACCAACATGTTCATGTGGTCTTCTTACTTTAACTCCTTAGCCTCTTTGTATTGCTTTTTCTCCATAGTCTTTTTAATAACTGGCCAAAGCTCTTAAGTGATCTAAAAAATATTTTGGGTTGTATAGCAGTATTCATTAAAATAGTATTCTCCCTTCTCTAATAGAAAATCCAGAGTGGATCAGAAAGAGTAAGTGGTTAATTCAGTATAAATAAAGTGTTCAGGTAGTTAGTGATAATTTTAGTCTCTGGACACTTACATGTCCATGACAAAAAAATCACAAGGAATTAATTGCACGTTAATATACTATTTTATTTATTAGAAACTGCAAAACCAGGAGTGATTTATGCCTCTAATAATTTACAGCAGGGAGAGGTAAGTTTTATCAGATGTACAGATCTCCAGCTCATTATTACAAGCAGCCAGAAAAGCATCTATCATCTTTTACACAAACATGCTGTAAAAATCAGTGTGGAAATCACTACCATATTCTAATTCTCAAGCCCTGCTTAATAACACCTAAGCAAGTAAAACATTGCCTCTGCAATATTTCTTCATTATGGATGCCTTAATAGAAGTTCCATGTGATACTAAAGTAGAAAAAAAGAAATATTTATTTTCATCAGCAGAGAGAAAACTTAGAAATTAATAACTTCAGTCCTACATGTTTGCTTTTAAAAAGGAAGAATCAAGAAAACAAAAAAAGACATAATGTTTGAAAAAGAAAGCAGTAAAACATTTGAATTCTAGTAGAGCCTTTTTATTCCCAAGAGATGATACTGATTTTTCTAAATCTAGATCTATGTATATAATATTAATCTTTCTGTCCATTTATTTATCTGTCCATTTATCACCATATATTTTTTCTTTTAAATATCTTAGTCACAGGGTACAGAAAGGTGGATGATAGATCAGTGCCTTGCCTCATACTTTCCCAGTAGAATATTTTCCTGGTTCTAAGACTTCTTGCTCAGGTATTTCTTGGGCTCACAAGGCTTTAGACTCTAGAATAACTCTGCTGTGCAGAGAGATTGAAAACTTTCCAGGTCTGTGTCATAGATCTACAATTGTGGGAGAGGTCTCTGGCTGTCTTAGCCTTCTGGGCTTATTATCTAGATGCAAATAAATAATTTTTCCCTGTGGTAGCAAAACAGGTTTATTTTTCCAGGAGAAACTAAAAACTTTTTGCTTTTTGTAAAGATTTAGACGAAAACTTCTGAAGTACTGTATTATCCCATAGAACTGACTTTTTGATTTGGGGAATTTTAAAGTGTACTAATACTAATAAAGTATCTGTTCTGTAAAGGAGGTTATGCCTGCTTAATTTCTAGTAAAATCTTCTTCTAATGTTGTAAAAATTAAAGAACCAATTTTATTACTTTACTGTAAACATTTATATATTTCTACTAATTAGGAAAAAAGTGTTCTTATTGTAACTAAAAGTTGCATGAAATAACCATTAAAATTATGGCTGCATCTTTCTTTTAAATTATTTATTTTTGTGTTGTTTTTATCCTTCAAGGCAAAATATTTGTTATTACTCTTTCAGAAAGGAGATTAGTTCACCAGTAGTGAAGCAATCATGGTGTTTGCTCTTTTGTTATAACATAGATCAGTAATTATTTTATCTCATCCATAGTGTGACATATCATTAATTATTCTGTCATCACAGATTTGCAACCGTGTCACCAGAAGTAGCTCCAATCTTACTTATAACTCAACAGCAAGTTCCTAACATTTTAACTACTTTTTTTTATAGCTGTTCCATGTGGTGTTTTAGGATATGCTAATAAAAAAGTACCTCATGAAAATTTGGACCACTTGTCTAAGCTAGGGATGATTTTGTGATGAACAAGTATAGACCAGCATACTGGAAGTTGTTCTGCTGGTCAGATGAGTTACAATACTATCACCTGATATATTAGTACTTTCAGTAGTTCTGGAAACTCTTCAGCATATTTCCATCTCCAAATAAGGTAAATTTTTAAACAAAATGATTACTATTTGTATTATTTTCTCCAGTCTTTCAATTAAATTTAAAAGTTAGAAAAAATATGTCTGAGCTGAATCATTTCACAAATATACAAAGGAAAAAGAGTAAGAATCTGAAGATACATCATATCAGTGTGTTTGGGTTTAGCTAATGAATTTGTTCAATTCTAATTCTCAGGCTTCCAACACCAAATTAATCTTTACTGCATATTTTAATACTGAGCCTAACCATTTCGTATTTAAAACTAAAATTGCTGTAGATTCTATTTAACAGGAGAGCAGTCTTCCCCTCGCATAATCATCAAAAATTTGTGTTCCATTAAGTTCTGTAAGTTTTTTTTCTACAAAGGTTACGTAGAACTTACCTAGGAAGAAATCCTTTACTATGTAGGTGGTGTAACACTGCAATGAGTTGCCCTAAGAAGTTGTGGATGTCTCATCCCTGGTAGCGTTTAAAATCAGATTGGATGAGGCTTTGATCCACCTGGTCTAGTGGGAGTTGTCTCTGCATATAGCAGGGTTGTTGAAACTATATGATTTTTAAGGTCCCTTCCAACTCAAGCCATTCTATGATGATTCTGTGATAGCCAAATGTACTTAAACATGTGTGAAGGGGACATTTGAAAGTCCTTTTCCCCACCATAGTGCTGCACAGTGTCAGCCAGAGCTTTGCAGCTTTGGCACAGAGCACCACTTGTGAGGTGCTAAAAATGGGATTAATGTAAGACATGGCTCCAATACTGCCTATTTTGGAAGTTACATGTAGGCTGATATTCAGCACATCTTTCTGAGTTTGCTTTAAAATGTTCCATTTGAATATTAATCCCATTTTGCAGCCATTTCATCTCTTGAATATGACAATAAATATCACTTACCAAATGCAGCCATGAAATTTGAAAAAAATAGCCTTCATAAAATGAAACAGCTGTTGTAACTTTAAAGATAAGTCATAATCTCTTGCCTCCAAAATAACAACTGTTTCCCAATGGTGTTTAGCATATATGATAAAGAAAAGAGTCAAGCACTAAATCTGGGAGCTGGAATGTGTAAGCAATCTTCATCCCATCTGTGGATGCATGCTATAGATGGGTTGACCAAAGTTACAGATGTGATTGACTTGTTAACCAAATTGCTCTCCTTCAGAAGCTGATGATTATGGGATGTAGAGCTGAATGTTGAGAAAGTCCAGATTGGCTAATGGCAATTTCCTGCTGTGCCTTTGACACCGCTTGATTCTAAGTCAACAAAAGGTTCCTTCTATATAGTGAATGTCTACATTTTCATTTGACAATGCTAATTGAACACTTCCTCCTCAAAATTCGAACATTGACATAGAAGATGTAATTGTGTGTTGACTTCCAAAAGTGAAGAGTTAATTAGCATGCAATAGTACAGGGCAAGATCAAGTTTCACATGCACAAAAGCTCAAACAACCTTTTTCAACATCCTTTTTATTTAACATTAATTTCAGAAAATAATGAGAGGCCATGCAATAAACCAAGGTGTTATTGTCTTTCAGGTCAGGTTTGTTTGCTGAGAAAGGAAAGTTTAATTTGAGTTGAACAACTAAAACAGTGTCAGCTGTGTTTATTAATCAATGATGCAAACATCTAGACAACGAACTCATAGATACTCTGTCTAGACTGTTTCCACAATACTGGTTGGAAATAAGAAACCCTTCATTAGAAAGGGTCACAAAATGAAAAGAGAGGAAAAAGCAATCAAGCTATGAAGGTAGCTGGTGGTAGAATACACAAATAATATATTCTTTCCATGTGCAAATTAGTATAGCGCTTAAACAACACTGCTCTTGGTGTACTCCTTGTGTTCAGTTTTGTACTAAATCTGCTATACCCTCCAAAACCCACAGATTTCCCTTAACAGGGAATTCTTTCCATGCCAAACCATGTGGTGGTTATATGTCATGAACAAATGAGAACTGATGAGAGCAAGAGCCTGTTTTGGGTTATGCTCTAAGACAGTATGAATGTTGTTCTCTAGAGATGCATAGCTGATGTTCCTTTCCATCACACTGTGTATTAAAGTCTTTTAAGCAGTAGCTGTGATTACAGTCAGTGGAAATGTATGCTCATCAAGCTAGAAGGTAGAATTTAGAGGATAACCCTTTCCTTCTACTCATCACAATTAAAGTATAGCAGATCTCCCTCTTAGGGGAGCTTTGAAGAGACATTAGAAACCAAGTTTCAATGTGGACACATCTTTCTAAATCTTTCTTCTTAATTAAAGAGCTTCAATCTCTGTGCATAGTTTTATCATGCTGGAAGCAGCATTTAAATTCATATTTGCTGCTTCTGGACAGTTTCTTTGTGGTCACAATCCACAAATGTAGGCATTTTTAAGCATTACTCCATTCAATATCATTCTTTTTGTTCTTTTAGATTTGCATAGATTAGTGTATGCTACTACATATAAAAGTATGTACTACACTTCAAAAGTATGGACAAATTTAGCAAAAAGTTGATAAAATCATAAACATAACATAAATGTGTTAACCATTAATGTTGACATCTCCAGAATAAATGCTTCACTGTAACTCAATAGTTAGGGCAATATGCAATATAATTTAAACTAAAAATTATATCTGATGTACAGAGGGAGACTGAACAGAGGAAAGGAAAGAACTCTGTAACCTAATAGTTTGGATAGCTAGATTCTAATTTCTTGCTTTTTTGGGCACTCAGGTATTTTGAAGAGTAAACCAAGTTTCACTGGAGATACCAACATTAAGGAGTTAGAGACTAAAGAGGTTACATTAAAATATTCTCAGACTAGAGTTGATGGCAATAAATAAAATTCTAAATATCTTGTTATTTTCAGGTATCTAATATTTTACTCAGGATGTTTCAAATCCTAGATGTCTGGGCTAATCATCAAAAGAACCTGTTGTAACAGCATCTCTTCTCAGCCTTTTGCATACACTTCTAATACCCACAGGGAAAAACATAGAGAGAAGGAAAGATTAAAAAAAAGGAAAAATTACCAGGTCATTCCTTAAGCTTTTTTTTTTTTTTTTTTCATCTTGATACACTGAAATTAATAACCAAATTGGGGGAAAAAAAAAAAAAAAAGACAGTACATGACACTCCGATAGTGAATGTTATTTTGATCTCACAGGAGACACAAATAAGAAGGTTATGGACAAATGTAACAGCTATAACTTGGGTGATTAAACATAATTTTAGACTTAACATGATAGGTTTGGTGTTAGAGATGTAGCTATGGCAGTATGAATGCTTTGAATAAAAGACATGGGTGCAAAGGTAACATGTTCAATATGGACAGGCTATTAAATGCGAAGCCGAAGAATAAGGAAAGGGTCAGACTCACTCTTTCTTTGAGTGTTTAAAATGTAAATCCCATTATTTCATTATAGTCTGTGACTGATCCTTGACAGTCCAAGCTAAAAAAGAAGACTACGTTTTAACTGCTCTTATACAATGAAAGAGTTTCCTTTAATCCAAGCTCACAGGGCTGAAGTCAACAAAAATGCTCCTCTGCTGTTCCCCACTACTTTCTTTGTCAGGCAATTACTGCAAAGAGGTAATATAATAGAAAGGACAAAACAACTACTGTGTTTCTCTCTTGAAGATAACTATAACTTCAACTCCTTTTGCTGCTTAAAACACCTCCTAGGCACCCATGTTGTGCGTCACTCTTGAGCTGGCTATGCTGAGAACTCTGGACTTTTTCACTGCAGTGCAGCAGTAGGAGTTTTTCAAATTCACAACTAGGATTTCTTTATTTAGTTGTGTTTACTACCTTTTGGGTTAGTTTGGATGTCAAAGTAATTTCATGCACTAAACCTGCAACATATTGAACAGCGTAGTGAGGTAACATCTGTGTTGTTTGGTTAACCAGAAATGTAAACCCATTACATTTCTATTGACATTAATGTTTTTGGACAGCAAGTTTCTCTTTGAGGACTATGAATATCCATGAAACCTGCTTATTTCTTTCCTAAACGCTGTCCCCTGTGCCTCCTTTCTTCATCCAGTACTTCAGAAAAAGGTTTCTAATAGCTCTGATCAGTGACAAAGAAACTTAATTTTGACCAGGATTTAAGCCTGTACATCACCAACATTATTAGCTCCTTATCAAGCAAATTATTAAACTTCCATTCCAAATATGAAATTCCATATGGAGTCTAAAGTGAATTCTCATTTCAGGGTTTTATCCATCAATATTTGACAGTGTTTTTCTCATTTAGTTAGTAACAAACTATCTAAAATTTCTAAGACTTGATGGGCCAATTTCCATTAAGCACCTATTCAACACCCACTTGAGCATTTTCAATAGGTGAGATTTTTGTTCTGAAACTCCTCTTCACATATCTTTCCAGAATATAGCTCTGGCCTGAGCCTGTAAGGGGAGCTCTGTGATTATTACTAGTCGACTGATATTACCAGTCCATCTATTTCTTCTTTTGAAGCCTCCTCTGCCAACAAACTACTTGCCAGTGACTAGAAGACCTTGGTGAACTGTGAGGATTGCTGTGACATTTGATTGGGCCTGTTGAAGGTCTTTCAACTGCTTAAAAAAAAGCTGAATGTTATTGCTTTGAGATGAGAGCTGAATGAGAGGCATAGAGAAGTAGACGAGAACCAGGGGATGTTTGTGGAAGACACTTACGAAGAGTGCTTCTTCCCAGGGGGTTGGGAGGGCCATAGCTGTAGTCACTGGTGATTCAGGGAGAGGCTGTTTTCCCTGCTAATCAGTAATCACAGTCATCATACTCCTATCTATCCCCTGGGAGCAACAAGCTTTGCTTTCCCAAGTTGGGCAGAGAGGTCATGGCCTCTCTGGTGCCCCCAGCACCCTCTTCTGCTCTGCACAGCTGCTTTCTGGCTGTGCATGGAATCACTGCTGGGCAGTCCACAGAACAAAACTCAACTTATTGTTATGATGACACCACCATACTGCAAAACAGGATTTAAGTGCTAGAGGCAACGACATGAGTACAGCCATATTCTGTGAAGCTCATTCATATAGTCTGTCATCCTCCAGGTTCCTTGTATGTATCTGACTTAGAATACCTATTCCAGGAGTCCTGTGCTGAGCACTGAGTGTCAGAAATACTGCTCAGCTTTAGCTAGCTGGTGTTCATTGCAACAGAGCAGAGGTACTGCTGTTTGTTTTTAAATATTAGAGGAGACACTTTGACTATCATCTCACCAGATAAACATTTGGCCTTGTTTTGTACTGATAGAAGAGTTTCCTTGATGCCAAAGCAGATTATGTAGCAGTACTCAAAGACCCAGGAGGTGATAATGATTTAAAGTATCTGCCATAAACAATCACTTAGCCACAGCTAGGGGCAAGGGAGAGGAAAACATTAGCAAAGTGAGAAGTGTCAGATTCCATCCTGGCAGGGGGTGGGAAAGCGATAACATCCTCTAGGCCACAGTGTGTGCCCATAAACACCCCCTTTGAATTGGTCAAGTAAGCACAGAATTGTGTTGTCCACCTTTGGCATGGCTTCAATAAATCAGAACTACAGAAAGACACTTGACAGGCTTTTAAAGTCGATGGGGAGCACTATGCCAAGGTACAAGATATTTTCCCCAAACTGTAAGATTTGGACTTTCCAAAAACAGGTAAACAAACAAATCAGAGTCCCTGTCACAGATTCGCAAGAGAAATGAAAAGCTGCAACTTGTGTTAGTGCCAGTAATAAATACAAATTCAAACAGTGAAAATGTTCTGAAACTATCAGAAGTACGTATTTTTATTACAATGTTATTTTTTTCCACCTTCTTTTTTACTTAAAAGCTGTATTTCTAGCCCAGAAGTGATTTATCCTAAAAGACTTATTTTGTTTTTATTTACAGAACATATATATATATATAAAAATAATCTGAGATGCTCTATATCCTCAAATACACTTTGGGTCATGTCTATGAGAAACATACATTTTCCTATGCGTGTTCCGCATTTGTAAGGAAAGGTCAAAACTGCCCATTAAAAGTCTTTGACTAGATTCACTGTATCTCTGTGCAGAGAGCTGCCACAGTAATGTCCTGGCTCTAGCTGACTCCTCCAGCAAGTATACATGATTCAATCTGCAGGACACAGGAGGTCAGGTAGGGACATAAAATTATACAGCAAATTCCACTTTGATACCAGCAGCAGAAGCAGAGGTGATAGATAGCTGATGTACTGGCACAAAGTTAGCCATTCACATTTTTTAACAATCTTAAACTGGTAAAGTGACTAGCATGGTGAGTAAGCCAGAAACACAGACTATATTTGTCTTGTTTTATATGAATGCATCAAGTATTACAAGTGTTATAAATAGATTTATTGTTTTATAAAATCGTAGCCCTTGTCCTTTGAACCAAGTAACTTTGGCTGCCACAGTTGGAGGAAAAAAAGATAATTGTGTTTATTAAGACACAGGTTTGTAACTATTTCAGTTACCTACCATAGGTCTAAACGTGCTTGGTAGGAAATATTCTATAGAAACGGAATTTACTTTGCCAGACAGATCAAGGAGAACTGATGGATTTAGTGCAGCTTTGAGGTTCTTCTTCTCTGAAGTCAGGAAAAGAAAAGAGCTCCCAAGTAAATTAATAAATAGACAGGAAGTTACTGTAGAGATATCTGCTTTGATTATCAATACAGAAGACTGGCAAGAAAATGAGACTAGAGAAAAAAAAAATCCTGTTTCTGCAGGGATTCCTTTACATAGAGATTTCCACAGGACTCACTGCAGCTTATTCAATAATTGCTTGGCTATAAATTTCCTGTCTGTCTTCTGCAAGAATCACATGGCTGCAGGCCTATAGGAGGAAATCCAAAACTGCACCACACCTGCCCTGCTTTTACCTGTAAGTAGCTGTAGATGGTTTAGATAGTGACAAGAGAGATCCCCTCCTTTACTAACAAGATTTATAGGGAAAGGGCTAGGCTCAGTAAAAGGCTTCATTGTCTACAAGTTAAATGAGCTTAGCTTTTAGATATTTTGATCCCTTGGAGTGGAAATACAAACTATTTTTTAGTACAGCAGAAGGGAAGTTTTTCAGTAGAAAGTTTAGGATAATGAAGTACTTTAAAATACACTGTGCCAGGTGGGGCATTTACAACTACTTTATAAAAATTGAAGCACAGGGCTGTATTCAGAGAAGTCTGATACTTATAGAATCATAGACTCACAGAATAGTTTGGCTTGAAGGGACCTTAAAGGGACCTAGTTCCAAACCCCCTTTGATTAAAGGCCATAAGCAGTCACCTTCTACTTCTTGGCAGTCTAAAGCTCAGGACGTTCTCCTGAGACTAGATGTTTAACATGTTAACTCAGAAGACTGAGCAAGGCTGCATCCTTGATACATAAAGAAACCAGGTGCATTCTGTGTCATCAAACTGTAATGAACTGTGACAGCCAAAAGGAATGTGGACCAATCAGAATGAAGACCATTCCCATCACTAACAAAACTATTGAACAAACAAGTTATAAGATAACTATAAAGGGTCTGATTGTCAGCTTTTGTCTGTAAAAGGAATTAGAACCCTAGAATCTACCCAGAGGACAGTGATGGGCAACCCCCAGAGAGTCCTGAGAGATCCTCTGAAACCCCTCAGAGACTCTAATTGCATGCATAATGACTATGTAAATACATATAATCATTCTAGGAAATTTAATACATATGTATTAACAAGACACACATTGTCTTGTGTGATGTACAGTATGCATGTTAGGTGGAGTGATCACCCGTACATCTAGTGCTGCAATAAAGAAATGCCTGCTTCTTAATGATATGTCAAATTGAGAACTGATAATTGGTGTTGAGGTTTATTTCTGATTTTAGTAAAAACTTTGTGTATCCAACAAGCCAGTTACCTTTGAACATGATAGCTAAAGACAAACTTCAAAAATCTGATAGGAATGGAATGATTTCAAGAAGAAAAGTCCTAAAGGCCCCACAGCCCCAGTATGTGCTAAGTCAAAGGGTAACCAGCATGATTTAATAAGAGTAACATGAACAGCAGTATCTGGTTCATTTACACCTGTATTTTTATGCTATAGAGCAGTACTGTCATTATCAAGGAGCCTCTGTTGCTAGTAGGTTGTTGCAAATAAATCATGGAGATCTCATGTGAACATCTCAAGATTGAAAGCTTGGTCACCCTTCTATTTACAGAAGAAGTCAACAGGAGGTGTTATTGTTACCAGGGCTAACACAGCTGTCCTAGGTGATGGAATGAGTTTTGCTTGTGTGTGCTAAATGCACTTTGAGAAGTAAACTTTTCAGAGGAGACTGGAAGGGCATGCATAGCTGCAAGCTGATGCTTTGTCTTGGAAAGAAGCACTAAGGTGTGAGGTTTTGGTGTTTTGGGTGGCTTAGTATGTGAATTGCCTGCATGGAGTATCTTTAAACTCTATGAATAAGCAAAGGGACTTTTAGATAGTTAAAAGTGTCTGCATCATTCTCCAAGTACCTTAAATCCTACCAATCTAGCTTTGAAGTGCATAGAGCTTTGAAGATCTATGAGCTTATTGCTGAAAGCTCTTCAGTGCTGGCATTTTTTTTTTTTTTTTTTTTTTTTTTTTTTGCTTGTATTGATACTGTTTTGGAGTCAACTAGAGTCTTGATCTCTGTTCCAGTCACTGCATGAAGCACTGGTAAACCTCTGTTATATATATTTCCATGTCTTGCAGTGCTTTAAAATGGTACATTAGAGCAACAGCATAACACTCTGAACTTTAAAGTAGCTGTTACTTATTGTCATGTATTTTAATAGCAAGATTATCTCTTTCACTGTCTTCTCTCAACCTTTCTAAGAAATTTTGGTAGATCCATTCCAGCTCTGCTCTCAGAAAAGACATTGCCTAAAATTAATGGAGAAACCCATGTGAACACAGTCCAATGAATAAAATTCAAATATTTATGTGTTTTACTTATTAGAAGAAGAGAATACATCTTGATTTTTTAAAAGTATTTGGTGTATAATCTTCAGAAACCAGTTTGTTGTGTCAGGTCACACAGCAGTACAATCACATCTCCTTTTCTGATAAAGTCACAGATTCATCTCTTTTAACATCAACTGTCTAAAGGTTAGGCATCTGGCCTCAGCTCATCATCTAGGTTCCCCCAGTAGTCTGTGATGAAAGACAGACTTCCCCTTTATCCCTCATATGTATCTGTTCTTGGAGAAGATTAATTGTCCTTTGTAGGTGTCTGTCTCTCCATAAACCACAGAGTACTGACATGACTGGCTTAGACTCAACGCCTAGCCTTTAGCTGAAATGAGGTGAGATGTATGTCACTGCCACACATAGGACGTGATTTTCTACTTTTGTTTCTGTTCTTTCAACCTTTTGTAAGCTATGTCAAGAATTTTTATTCTTCTCTGAGCACTCATTGAAAACATAGACAAATGTCTTGCAGTCATGTTATTCACCTCAGTTAGACAATCCTTATCCAAGCACATAAATTCAAGTTCAGGAAACTATGCCTATCATTATGTGAAACACCTTCAGGTTTGGTTGGTCTCAGAGTCTCTGCAAATCTAGCAATTTTTAACACTGACAGAAAATAGTTTTAATGCTATGCATAATGAAAAGAAGCAACAAGAAAACCTCCGGTAAACCCCAAAAAGTAAAGAAAATTCTTCTAAATTGAGGGTGAATTTTGGGATAATCCAATGAAAAGGGTCCTGATATATTCTATCAACCCTCATATCTTTCCATTCTCCTATTTGATAAAAGGAGTGTGGATATTCGCATATCACATTGTCCAGGAATCTATCATTCAAATATGTATGGCAGTATACTCTCAGGGACAGACTCAAGCAACCTCCCTTGCTGAGCTAAAGGAGAATTTGATTATGTTTTAAAAAGTAAGAACTGCCTTGAGGGTCTGGAGAGAAGAAAGAATTCAAAAACATCCACATTTTCTTCCATTAACACTTGGACTTTTCTGCATGCCTGGTAAGTAAGGCAAATTTAAAAATCTATAACCTGTTTCAACAGTATGTATGAGATCCTCAGCAGATGTAAGTGGATGTCATTCTTCTGTGATCTTGTATATTATTTCTTTAGTTTGTTGGTTTACTAGTTAAATGATCTTCTGTAGTTTAGTTTTCAGTAATAAACGTGAATATATTTTTTTTAAGTTATAGTCTGATCTGTACAAATTGAGGTGTGGGTTGTTGTTTGTTGGTTTGGTTATTTTTGTTTGTTGTTTTTTTCTTCTTCTTCTGCCAGAGTGACAAGTGTTGATTTGATTGGCTTTTGTGTTTTCAGATTTCAACAGCACTAAAAGGTGTCCTGCACTTTTAATGAGGCAGTCACATATTTATTTTACTTACTTAACTTTTAGCATCCATCTTTGAATGCTTTGTTCAAGGATCAAAGACACTCAATTTGACAGATCTAGCTGAGATCTGTTGTTTGGTTTTTTTTTTTTATTGGAAGTTTTATGTCAATACACAAGTTGTGCATAATACATACCAAAACTATGTTGGTAGCACAGTTGCAAACATATTCTTATAAAGAAAATTGAGCTTCTGAGGATGTAGAAGGAGATCTGGGAAACTGAGTTCTAGGTTCAAGCCCCATCTGGTATCTATTTCTGATGCTCCTCCAACCCATCTTCCAGAGGGGAGAGGTGTTTCCTGGCTCCTCCTGATCTCACTTTCTGCTCCCAGCAAACATATCACAGTTATGCAAGGTCATGAATATGATGTAATGCAGTTACAGAGTTAGCTGCCTAGACTCCCTCCCTGTACTTGTGATATTGTATGTCTTGGAACAGTGTAATCACTGCAAAAGTAGTATGGAAGTACTGGGCTTGCCTGATGAGATTGAACCACAAGGCCAATTCAGACAGGTGTTGAAGAGGGTGATAAATAAGAATAGCTCTAGGAGAAATAGAAAACAGGAGAAGGAGCATGGAGTTAGTTACTAAATGCTGCTGCTGCCTCTGAAGAAAGTTCCTAGAAGGTCAGGATATTAGAGAAAATGGGGGAGGGAAAAGGTGAGTGAGTAAAGTAATACAGGAAAGACAGATCATTATGGGGGAACTTCAGAAGTGAGAAGAGAGACAGACATATTCTTGCCTGACAGCAAGCAAAATTTCCGTCAAATTTCTACCATTGTTAGACACCAGAAATTTTGACAGGAAAAAACAACCAGTTTTAATTGTTTCAACTGTTTACATCATTCCTTGTTTAAGGATCACCTCTTTCATATAGCAGAATAAGAGCTCAGCTCAGTGGAAGCCAGTATGGTAGTAGCAAACTGTGGTTAAAGCTCCCTACTAAACTAAAATGGAGAAAGATTTGATCAGCATCTGCTGGTATTGTTTTCTGAGCATTCACTTTCTCTGCCCATGTAGTTCAAATATAAGGATATAATCCTGTGTCTGACGTAATAAAAACCTTGCTAGAAGGCAGATATCATCTCAAACAAATATTTGCATTAATATGGCTAGTCCACTTTTGCTCCAGGGCTGCCTTTGTCAGCTAAAAGAACAGGTATAGCCAGATGACAGCAAATTACATCCATCTCTGTATACACACTACTGCATTTTTCACATAAACTTATCTGTATTTTGCATCTGCACTACAATAAAATTTATTACTACATAAATATATTTTATTATTGATGGATCCTTTACAGCTGGAGTTTGTAGGCTGAACCCAGTCTCTTTAAAGACAACTTCATAATAACTCATCCTTTCTGGTGGATCCAAGCCACTACTAAAGTCTTCCACTCAGTGGAAAAAAAATACAGTCTCTTCCATTAGTCAGCTGCCTATTGACTCAAAACATGAAGAAGTCCAAATCTCAGTCAAATTCAGTGCAATTTGACAAACACATTCAAAAGTTATTGTGAGGAAGGAAATTAGGAAAAAAAAATAAAGTGTAGATAAATATAAATGATCCCATAAACTCACTTTTCCTAAGAGACTAAAAGCTGAACCAACAGTTTGTTTCTAGATGAAGTTTTCTTCTCTCCAGTCCAGGGATCTTCTTTATAGTCAAGAGAATAACCTTCTGACCTCAGGCCACCTCCCTAACTAACAGCTGTCCTGTACAGCTAATCCTTCAATTTCATGAGCAGACCAAAATAAAACCATAATTATGCTATTTGTATTTCTCCATTCTACAATTTTAGTCTGTCCCTAAAAGACATTCACCAGATGTTTGACAACAGAGCAATGTGCTCATGGACAAAATAGTTTTCTGAAAGGTGAAAAATAAAAGGAGACAGAATCCACATTTCTACAGTGAAAATTTTCACCTACAAAATGTTATATTATTTAAAATATCCCTGTATTCCCCAGGATTCAGACCTTTAGTCTTCTATGAGATTTGCTTTTATAATCAATGTTATGATTACAGTGTTGTACTAGAAGCTGTGCAAATGCAAATGAGAAAACAGAAATCTCCTGGTTGACTTAGTCTAGCTGATCCTGCTCTGGCAGGGGGGTTGGACTAGGTGATCTAGGTCCCTTCCAACTCTTAACATTCTGTGATTCTGTGATCTTACTGTCTTAGCATACAAATGGTTAGAAAGATCATTTCCCTTCATATCCCAGAGAAAGCCAGGAGCATAATCCAAGTATTAGATTCCGTGTGACCAGTTAGACAATAGTATCTCCCCACATTATGTTCAAAACAAGAGAGCAAACAGCAAGTCATAAGATCTCTTCATGTTTTCCAATCCTTGTTTTTTGTAGCTGGACAAAACTGCTAAAATCTACACAGAAAATCCCCATCCAAGAGTTAAAGGCTTTATGCTAAACATCTTCCCAAGAAAATCTGTTCATCTGCAGCCCACAGTATGGCATTGTATACACCAACCAGCCTGGATGCAATGACAGTACAAATACTTTATAATCTTGTCTAAGTGACTCTGCTGCTCAGCAGGGCTCAGGTCAGTAATACTAAGCAGTGTCCAGAAATAGATACAGGTCTTCTGTATCTATTTCTGGACTCAGCTCTAGGTACTGTGGCATCATTCTGATTCAAGAGAATACATCCTATACTTCCAAATGAAGTGAAATAGTCTTAGAAGTGGGAAACAGATGTTGCATGTTCTGAACACAAGTGCAGGGGCCCTCACAGACAAGACTAAACTGTTTTGCGTGAACACAAACAGGTTTTGCATGGTCTGAGCTGCTGGAGACTGCCACTTTCTGACAGTGTTGGAATGGCTAAACTGTCCTTTATACATTAGCATGTCATTAATATAAGTACAGTTCTTTGAAACAAACTGGTGTTTTGTGAGTGCTGATATGTTGTTGTTCATTACACATCTAAAAGCTTCACACATCTCGCTCAGAGGATAGTAAGTTGTTAAGTTGCCCATGGCACACCATGGGTGTAAATGTTATGTGCCAGTGTTTTACTGATAGAAATGTCACAAACTTGTGAAGCAGTTTTCTTCTAACAGGATAAATTACTTTTATAACCTAGAGAAGAAAGGAAGTTGTCATGTAAATACAGAATAGCCATGAGAGGAGGGGGAGAAAGTATGATGGGGAAAAATAATGTTAAGGGACACACAACTGGCCAAGGGGAATGCTAACATTTATTGTGATCTGCTATGAAAGCCTTCTGTCTTTTGTCATTCCTCCCTTCCTGTGAGGAGTAACCACTATATTTCATTCCTTTTGCAGAAAAATCTATTCCCTCAGGACTTGTTCTTATAACACACTGACAGGTTATCTCTGAGGTAGCCAGAAGTACAGAAATGCAGAAGTTTGCCTAGTAATTACAACTCACAACTATTATTATAACAACAATAATATATTTGTTGTCATTTTTCATTTTGTATTTCTCTCTACATACCAGAAAGTGGAAATGTAAAATGTCCTTGTTCAAGATAATAATATTTCTATCTTTGTCCCATTAATGTCAGTGAAGGTTTTCTTTGGCTTCTCTGAGAACAAAAGCGTAAAATTGTACATTTTCTTAATTGTATCTTTCTAAATGTTTCTTAATACATTTTAAATTTATGGAATAGGATGAGAGATACAACTAGCAAAACTCCCAATTTAAACAGTTGTTATTTCTCCTGTCCCTCTAGAGTAATGTATTTCCAATGTTTTGTCTAGCTAAAAAAAAAAAACCCCAAAAAACAAAACCCAACACATTTCTAGTTTCAAGCCAGTTTCCAGCAGAAGCCCAAAATAAGCAATGTAGATGGCAGAACACAGGAGCAATTGTAGACTGAGCAGAAGAATAGAGAAAACGCCTAAACGACAGAGGTGAAGGAAATGCCTAAGATAGTCTCCTATTTCAGTTTTCAGAGGATTTTCCAAGCTTCCCCACAGTGTTAGTCAGCACCCCATCATTTCCCTCCTATATATGGTAACAGTAAGTGAGTTAACCCTGAAAAACATGTCAAATGTCTTCACTCCTATGTGGTCTGCCGAGCCTTACAGGAACATAACCAGCATCCACACATCATGCACGTGGGAAGGATTGTTTTAGCAAATATGTGGAAAGGACAAACAACTCATTCTTTTTAGGAGCTGCCCCATGTTTTTCATCTTCAGGGAAAAAAAAACCCTTCTCAAAGTTGTTGGTTGGTTTGCTTGTTTTTTATTTTTTATTGAGGGTAATATTGCTTCATTTTTCTAATTTCAAAAGACTATCTGCTGCTTGTAAGCACTTGTCTAGATCACTAGCATGTCAGGCCAGCCTGTAACAGTGTACATCAGTTTGACAGGGATCAGGCTTTTAACTTTTTCAGTTAATTTTGCATATGTATAGTGAATAAAGAGCTATTTCTATTTGAAAAGCTTCTACAGAAAATTTCAAACAGCAAAGCTCATATCATACTTTGTTCACATATGCAACACTTCTACAAACTTCAGAGATATATATTGTTGTAACCTACATGCAACCTTCACACGCTACTTCTGAAGATAGATGTAAAACATATGTACTCTTAAATGTTATGTTATACTGTACTGAGAAGCAGGCTATATATGATTGACCAATTAGTGATGCTTTAGTCAGCTGTGCTTACTTAACATGTCATTAAATGGCCAACAACAACCACATAAGTGAAGACTGTTGGGTTTTGATTATACTTCTTTTTTTGTCAAATAAAGTTTTGCCGGACCTTTGATGTATCCCTAACTTTCTGATGGTTTCCATATTTACACCAGCAGACACAGCAATTCTCAAACTTCAACTCAGTTCCATAAAGGTAGCACATCTTGGATCTTAGGTCACCTACAATGCTCTCTGATAGGTTTATCCTTTCTCCATCTACTGACTCTAAGTGAAACTTCAGGACAGTGGATTGAATATAGCACAAATCTATATTAAGAAATACATATCAAGAGATAACTTTCTTACTATTGTAACCTAATCAAAGGCAGAAGAGGCTTTTCCCTAATTTAGGGAAACAGTATAGAAAGAATATAGAAGTCCAGATTTATTATTTCCCTGGGAACTAAAGCATTGATTACATTAAAGAGGAATCAGAACCAGCTCTTTGTAAGATAGACTACTACTACTACTATAAAATAGTGTTTGACAGGTACTTAATTCTTTTCAACATTATAATGTTTGATCACCATCAAAATATATCCCTTTCATGTCTTCTTGTCTTTTTTTAGCTGCAAAGTTTAGATCTCCATGGATGATGACTTTTTTCTGTTTTGTATCAACACTATTAAAAAAATCCAGCAAAACCAAATCCTCCAGGAAATCAGAGATGTAACCTACAAGTACTAACACTGCATTCCTTACCTGAAATTCAGCCCAAGATGGGTGGATCTGTAGGATAAAACTTCAAAACAGCTGTAATCTGCCAGGAAGCCCATTGGCATTAGTGCATTCCCAGACTGTATCTTCTGCAATAGGAAAACAATTGTGGCTTAGTGAAAGGAAACATTTTGTGTGCCTTGGGACTGCTGCTCTAAGCTCAGTGTTTAGGGACTATATGTGACGTACTTCAAATTCACACTCCTGAGGTGAATTAAAACACTAATTAAGATGCACTCAGAAGGGTCATGAGGCCATGCCGTAAAGTTTCTGTGAGAAAAAAAATCCCCCAAGTCAGCTGCTGAAGTAAAAATGTCAGCATGTATGTTGTGTAGTAGTTCAAAATAAAATACCAGCAATTTTGGTTTGCCTTAATCTATAGCTCTGTAAATTGTGGTCACTGAAGAGCTTTTTCATGAGCAGCCCCTCTGCTAACTGCTAACTGTGCTAACTGCTTCAGAGCAGGGTGGCCAGACCTGGGCAATCTTTAGATCTGTAGTGCCCATCCATCAATCTGAACCCAGAGGTAAGACTACTCTGGCTGCCTGCTCTCATTTACATGGCAAGCAAAACATTTCCAGTCTGGGAGATAAGAGGTGGGATGCAGCTGGAAGGCTGGCTGGAGCTGAGGAAAGGAAGAGATTATTGGCTCCTGTACCCTGTGATGAGCACCTTCTGTGTGAGATAGAGCTATCAGAGTGGCAGCATTGCTCTCTTCTTGCCTTTTTTGCTTGTGTAGATCATTTCTTTAATGTAAAGGCTTCTGGGTCCATGCCACTTCTTTGCACACTTTTCTACATTGGATTCCACCATAGCAGCAATTTCATATTCATACTCCCATTTCAACTCCTAGAAGATTTGCACAGCTGAATTCTATATGTTTGAAAAGTGAAGTTTTTACTGAAAACACTGTCATAACCTTAACCATAGCAGCATGAATGATGATGCTTCTATAGCACTGAGGTAATTTTCATAAGGTAAATGAATTCCAGTTATTGATGTGTGTTACACAGGGTGCCTTACACAAAGGCTGCAGTAACTTTGGAGATACTTTGGCTTCTTCTGCTGGAAACAGTAACTTACTTGTACTCTGAATGAAGAAAAGTGTATATTTATTCCCTTTGTGTGTCTCTTTCCGCATTACTCATATTCTTGACAGGGGGTGACAGTAATAAGATGTTTTGTTAATGTTACAGCTATATGATATCTGGCTTCCAAAGAGCATTCATCCAGTGACTCACACATCATCCCAGCAGGTGCACTGCAAAACACTCATTTTCCCCACTGTTTTAGAGGCTGTCGTATTAAAATACTAAAATGAGCTGGAACAACAGAACTGACTCATACTGTCTTGCATTTCAGCTGCAGTTCTGTAGTGTAATATTAAAGAGATACGATCATGTGAATTTCTGGAATAAAATATTTTTATTGTTGCTATAGTACACACTGGGTTGGTTTTCATGACAATATTCAGAAAAAATACAAATTAAATATCTTTCTTTGTGCTTCTGTACAGAAAAAGGCTACAAAGCCTTGCAGTTTAGCAACATTAAAAATTTTATGTTCAACTAATAAGTTCTCAAATGGTCTGACTACAAAACCAACCAACCAAAAAATGAATACAGTCTGAAGATGTTTATTGATCCTGTTTAATATGAACTACAGACAGGCTCTGATATCATCTCACATCTTGCTCATAAATTGTTTGAAAGTATGTAATTTGCCTCATAAAATTGTTAGATGACATGTCCACTCTTTCTTAAAAAAATTTAGAGGACATGGAAAACAATGAACTTTAAATGAAGGCCAGATTGAAGCATGTGTGTTCAAATGAGGGCAGCTCCAAATTTTCTAGTTTCATAATTCTGTGTTTTTGTCTACACTATGTTGGTATAAAAATGACCTGGGTCTTATACCTTAATTTGTCTCCAGCTCATATTTTTAAATACTTCTGCCTGGGCTGTTTTGATATCTGGTTAATATTTGGCAAGGTCTGATGGCTCCAGAATCAAAGGTGTGCTGGTCCCTCTTACTGTGGGCAACTGTAAAAGCTCTTTAGAAAGCTGTTTCTGGTTTTCTTAGAGATGTTAGCTGCTGCTTTTCTCCTCATTGAGTAGATGGGTGGCAAGTGTCTTCCTCCTTCCTTAAGTTTTGGGAGATTTAAGGGCTAGGTAGCAGACAGGAAAGGAACTGGTCCTCATATAATCATACTCCAGCCTTGGAAAGAAAGTGCTGAAGAATCCCTGTAACAGCTGATGTGAAAGTTAATGCCTGGGACTGATCCTCATCAATGCTTTTATGTTGCCAGCACACTGAAAAATATATAAACATTTCTTAATGGCCAACACAGGGAAGAAGGTGACAAGACACACAGAGGGAGTGACTGTGTGCAGTGGTTATGTAACACATGCAACAAGCCCAGTGTGCTTGAGAGACCAATGGCTTACACTGCATACAGATAAAATAAGCCTATATCACATGCAAAGGGATGTTCACAGCATTTAGCCCTTCCCAGACACCAGAATATGTCATATGGCCTGCCTGTAAAGGTTGTGTGTCTTTGGGCTGGAGTTAGCCAAGACATTCTAAAACCTTTAAGGGTAAAAGTTGAATCATTAGGGATTGGTTTTGGTTTTGTTGGTTTGGTTTTTTTTGTTTGTTTGTTTGTTTTGTTTTGTTTTAATCTAATTACTGAAGTATGTAAAAATACATCTTACTAACAGGGATTCATAACTAGGACTCCCTGTTCTCTAACAAATATCCTAACCAAGCTGTTAACAGAAGTGTCCTTCTTATCACACAAAATTTGCCTTTCTTTCTAAACAGTGTCTCAGATTCTCCAGGTAAGATGCAGTGTTGTTTATGGTGCCCTAGCAAAGTAACAGGTATTGCTGTGAATCCCCTGAGATTGATCAGAAAACTGAATCCAGATGTCTCATTAGAGGTGAGAACTCAAACCTATATTTTACAACAAAAGCAGCCACCCCTAAACACACTTGTGAAAATAAAGCTGCAAACCTCTACAAAACTTTCAGGTCAAAGGAGAGCTGTAGCTCCTAATGAAGAATTTTGGAATCATGGTTTGAATTTTAGTGCTTGCAATCCACTTTTGTCTCATTTAGATGTTCAAACTGTATCTGATCTAGCCTATACATTAGGCTTATACCTAAGAAAGGGTCATTAACTGGTGACACTCAACAGAAACATGCAGAAATAAAGTTAGCCCAAGATACTTGCTTATTTTAGAAGGTTATCTGATAAACTCAAAATGCATTTGAACACTTTTCTGTTTATTAGCATGTGTGTGAAGGCTCAATTTCAGGCATCAACCTTGCCTTTTTGGTCTGGTAATATACTTTTGGGTTTTTTTAAAGAAAAATTTTATGACAAATTACACTTATCAAAACAGCTGCTTCAAGCTCATATAACTCTGGAAAGGTGTAATATATATTTTTAACAGTGTTCTAAAAAGCTGATGTATGTAGAAGACTGATTGATCATATTTGATTTGCTCTGGTCATCTTACCCACAGTATTGCTTATATAGCTGTAACCCCCCAGCTGTTTTTGCAGAAAGTAAATTTACTGACACAGGCACCACATCTACCATGTATTTGCATAGTACATGCGTCACACCTCATAATACACTTTGCCTACCTGTGCTGGACACCAACAGAATCACCATAATTCCACATCATGTTAGCAGAATATTCATCTAGTTCTGAAGTCCTTTTCACCTCCAGAGTAGATATAGCTAGTTACTTTTATCTACACCTCAGGTATAACTGTGTCCCTGAGCCAATGTACACACAAAATACATTAAAATTAATGTGTGCTTGATCCTGGTGTTGGCAGCAAAGATGTGTCTTCTCTTGGCTCTTATTTGGAAACTTTCAGCTAGGTATCAATGTATACTCCAATGTAAGCTTCCCAGACTTACTGTAAGAATTCTGTTAACCACAAACTGCTCTTTGGTTCATTATTCATCGTTCTGCGTGGTCTTGCAGCTTCTCACACGGGCAAGACCATTCACTGGATTTATTTATGACAGTATCGGTAGGATCATGAATAGGGTTGTGAACTCCTAAAGGCATGTTGACCTCACCCCTACAGCAGACACAGTGCCAATAAGCATGTATGTGTACCCCATCATTTCAGTTTTCTGTAAGACCATTTCACTCTGCTGATTTATTTATCTCAGGCTGTGAAACTTTCTATATTGAAACAGATACGTGGGATGGCATTCAGCTGACTAAACCTGAGTGTTTTTTACCACATGAGGTTCCAGATGGTGTCCAAGAAAGGAGCAGAAAAACTTAGGCCCCTAAGGGACACTTGCCACCTCCTGTAGAAGCAACAGGAGGTCTTTTGAACCCTGGTGCATCACAGGTGTCATTAGCTTCCTGAATATAGAAAACTGAACCAAGCCAAGGTCCTCATTTCTTAGTGCTGCTGAGAGAGCTCATCAGCTGGCCAAAGAAGTTGCATGCTTTATGGAGAGCTGCATAGTTCCTTGGACAATGTGTACTAGATCATTAGTGGTGAGAAGGACCAACACTTACCTTCAGAGATCTACACTGAGCATCTTGATTGTGAGCTGAACCTGTTTCCTGAAGCTCCTCCACTTCATAATCTATACCTGGTTTAGACTAATGCAACACATGCAATGGGAATGAAGTTAACATTGCAGTATAACACCAATTATGCATCCTCTTCATGATTTCAAAGTATATAGCATCACTTTTAAAGAGAGGGACAAAGTATTATACGTGATCTTGGGTTTATATTGTGTATGTGAATGTCTCCTAACTGCAGTTTTTAGAGTAGTTTATATTTTTCTTACCAAGTCAAGTAGGGTTGGGCTATTTTGTCCTGATTTTGAAGCATACACAAAGACATTGAAAGAGACACAACTTAGAGCTCTCTGATACTGTCCATGACCTAGTGTTCATCATCTCTGTAACAGATGTGGTAAAATATCAGGTAGGAGTAAAAAGGACTGAGTGGCTTTAAGAGTTGTAATAAGCTGGGTAAGGGATGCTTGTGTGGCATTTACTGATGTGGGGAGGATAGGCAACTTGATGAGAGAGTTTGTAAAAAAACAGAAGGAGGCAGTGGTATCTTAAACTACTGGTGCAACATCCAAAAAAGCAAGACTGATTATAGTCTGCAGTTCTAACCAGATCAGGACATGAGCCAGCTTTTTCACAGTAAGGCTGGGCAGCATACTGGCTTCTTACAAGGAATCCCAGTATCTCCACCAATGCGACACAGTATTCTGGAGTGATGAAGAGACTAGGACATCTAGACTGACATTTCATAGGAGTTTTCCTATGCTACCTCCATGACTTCAGTATCTTCCACCAACTCACCTTTTTCTGGGACTATTTGCTCCTTCCCATGCTTTGCTCACTCGTTTTCTCAGGAATTTGTTTGAGTGGATGTATTTGAATGAGAAGTAGGAGCATAACCTGCTCAAAATCTGGATATCTTTATATTTATTTATTTTTCAGAGACAACATATAGGGGGATGGCAAAGTACTGGAAACAAATCCAGGACTGGGAAGGAGGAAAGAGGAAAGAAGCAGAGTTGCTTGAACACCTATGCAGACACTGCTGCCTTCACAGGTCTCTCTTCCTGAAGCCAAAAGCTACATCAACCAATGTTCCTGTGTTTTTGTGGCTCATTTTGTGATTTAAACTCTGGGGTTTCATATCTCTCTGCACTTGCCAACAAAAGGAGGGTTGTAAACAGGTTGGAAAATCCCTGCATACTGCAGGGTTTACAATTTGTAATAGCTGTGGTGTTTGTGTTTGGAGATTAATTTTACAAAGTGAACTAAAAGCGTGCTTTGTGTGTTCGTGCTTAGTACTCCCTTGGCATTCATTTTTCCCCACACCAAGTCCTGAAGTAACTAATGCATCTATATTGCTACCAGAAATTTCTGACCTTCTCATACTAGCCTTGCATGTGTGTCACAGAGAGGCTTTGTGCTGACTGGAGAAGTCTGCCCCTGTGGTTTCAGTTGGGTTCCCTCCTCTCAGATTTTTGCTGAGACTCAGCATTATGGGGAGGTGTAAGCCTGTGCCATGGGATGCGCCAGCCCATGAGCTTCTGATGGATGTGATTCCTGACTCAGCTGCGTGGTTGGGTGGACACAGGGCTTTGTGGTCATCCATCCTATCCCGATGACTCAGGCAGAGATAAAAATTCATTCTCTGCCTGAACTCCAGTGTTTACAGCCTGCCAAGCTCCAGTCAGGAGCATGCAGTAAATCTCAGCAGACCATAAACAAAAAAATGCAGTCCAGTATTGGTCCAAGCAGGCCTCTTAATATAGTCCTGTGTTTCAGAGAATGGGAGTGTGTGGTGAGTAATAAAAATGGCTTATATTGATCATATTATTCATCTCTCGGCTATAAATCTCTTTCCTGTAGTAGCCAATACCACAGTCTTAAAGTATTGCAAAGTAACCTGGATTTTCAGGGCAATGCTGCCACTGGGCTTTGCGAACGATTCCAGTTCTGCACTCTCTAAGCATGGAAGCACTTACTGTCTTTTCTTTTGGAAAAGTCTTGATTGTTTTATTTTTACCATTATTTGAAAGTTTTGATTGCTACTAATATGAATATAGCATTTGTCAGCTATGCTGAAGTTTGCATTCTATTAGGAAATATCTGTATATTGTAATTAAGAGTCCATTATGCCAAGCACTCCCTGAGTGTAATAAAGACTAAAAGTTCATGAACTGTAAAATTTTGGAAGCACTGATTATCTAAATATAAAGGAAGAATGAAAGAAAAAAAGGATAATGAATCAACAGATCAACAGCATGAAAACAGTAAAACAGCAATCACAGAACTCTCACAACCTAATTCTGAGTTATTGTAGAAATAGTTTATGTGACCCACAAGGTGCCCAAAATACTTCTCAATTAGGTTGCTGCAAGAGGAATTGCCTGACTGTGTCACCACAATTTGTTTGAAAGCAGGGTAGCTCTCCTCTCTCCCTCTAAAAAGTAAAAATTTGCTCAGTATGTGGTTTGGGGGAATTAATGCAGCTTATAAATTGGACATTCCTCAGTCAAGAAATAGTAATACATTTGGAGATGCTGAAAGAAAAGACTTTGTTTATTGCCAGACACAAAAGGGCATTTCAGAAAGTCAAGGAAGGGAAGGAAATTTTATTCCCCTGTAGCTGAATGCAGTAGTGCAGTAATCAAGATGTTCACCTAAAATATAGGACATCTTATCTCAGATGAAAACAAAATCCAGATGCTTGGCTCCTCTGTAGATTATTAATCAACAGTTTATAGGTATCTTCAGGCTCTGGTCCAGAGAGAAGGGAATTCTCTACAAAAAATTGAGCTGCATCGGTAGGGAACTATGTGAGACCTTTGATCCAGAATACTTTGCAGCTCACAATTTCAGATTGCTTCTTCTCTGAATATATAGAACTGATACCCTACATATTTCACTTCAAATATTGCAAAGCACCTACAACAAAAAGCTATCTCTTCTGTGACTAAAATGGTCAAGCATAGCTACAGCTAATGGGCTGCCTTGAGGTCCCAGCAGGCCTTCAGAATTTAAATTAGTTGCAAGTGCTGACAATGGGCAGATTTGCTTTAGCTATGGCCTGGCCCAATTGAGCTTTTGGATTGCTTCTTCAAGGCTTTGGAATCAGGCACTTCCTTTCAGCTACCCACTATTCTCCGAACTCTACACTGCCCTGGTCATTCTCAAGTGTATAATGCTTCACTGAAGGCTGATCTTGTAGAGATTCTTTAGAAAAGAGTAAGAATCAACTTTTATTTTCGTTCTAAGAGACACAGAAAAACACACTGAAGCATTACCAAACTCCCCCCAAAAGGCCAACAGGGATCCCCATACAACATCTGCTATTCACCACAACAATGAAAACAATGCCCATAGTAAGGCTTTATTTTTCTCCTAAATAATTTACTTTCCACTATACGTAAGATGAGGTCACTGCCTGGTTTTGTGGTTCATGTCGGGTCCCCTTCCTTCCGTTTCTATCTTAGGCTCCTTAGGCACACATTTGGACCCTCAGCCTGCCAGTGCCAATGTCTCCCTTTTATTTAGCCAGCCACGCGTGGGCACATATCCCTCAGTGGTTGTGGTCAGCCCTCACAATGACGTTGGTTCACCCTGTGATGCCATTGTTCAGAAGAATCAAGGGCCTCTGACTGCTGTATAGGCCTGGATAGGTCTGGGCTGAAAAGTTAATGAAATTTAGTAGTGGCTAGTTATTCATGAATTGCTCAGTTATGCTGCAGTCAGAAATTTCTGGGTTCCCACAGGCTTCCCTAGTGCACGTACAATGCTGGCACTTTAAAATGTCACAGCTGACAGCCAGAAAGCACATTTTTTAGGCATGCTGGACCTGTTCCCTATATTTTCAGTTGAGAGTGCCAATCACTGTGGTATCTAAGTACTAGCTGTCCTTTTGAACAGTCTGTGTCACGTAAGAAGGGATCCATCTCACTTATATTGAAAATTTAAAAGCTGTCTAACTTCCCTAGTTCACCAGACTCCCTCTGCAGATAAGGTGGAAAGACAAATGTGTCCAGAGGGTTAATTTTCACAGCTATTTGTTTTTTACCTTATCCTGCAGTGGAAGGCAGGGTATGCATGAGGCTCATGAGAGCTGTTGTTCATGGACAGCTTTGGCCAGATAGCTTTTGGACTGTTGAGTTATGATAAGAGACAAAATCAGATTCAGAGTGCAAGCTACCTGTACCACAAACAGTTAAAGAGCCCTTTTCCTTTGATGTGTTGCTGTCTTAAGATCTGGTATTGCAAGGTTCTGTGGAGGGAGAGATTTCTGACAGTATCTATTTAGCAGATCAGAAATAACGTGTGAGATCTAATAGCCAGAAGCAAATCCTAGGCAAATTCAGACTAGAAATTCATGCAGGCATTATTTTTAGCAGCGTAAGTAATCAACCATTGCAACAGCTTGCTGAAAGATGTGGCAAATTATCTGGCACATGAAATCTTCAACCTATGAACAATGTCCAAGAGATATGTGTGGTGTAGCTAATACAGAAATTACCATGCAGGAGTGTCTGGGGGAGATTCACTGCTCTATACAATAAGGAGAATTACATTTGAAAAAATCCAGTGTTTCTTTCTAAACAGATCTTTAAAAGTTTCTCAAGTGTATGGTGCCTAATGATGGCAGTAACAATGGGTCTATGCAGACCTTCAAAGGTTTAGGCAGCATTCTGAAGTAGAGAGGAGCTCTGCATGCCTTTATTATCAAGTTGTGCAATTATGACATTGTAGACTTTGTTGTCTATGCTTGCTTTCACGATTTTGCCATCATTCTAAGTGCAAGAAAATGCATTGCTGTAGCAGTGAGCAAAAAAAGTTCACTCAGGTTACAGGCAGTGAATTTTCTGTCCTTTTCTCACTTTGCTAACCTCCAAGAAATTTGATCGCATTAGGGTATCAGTTTATGTCCCTTGAGGAGGATGACTGTAGTGATAGCTACAATGCAAACTAGTGCTTAACTGAATGGCCTTGAACCAGAGGCACTTGAAGGATGTTTAGTGGTGACTGAATGAGAGATAAGCACCCTAGTCTGTTAAGAATTCCTTTCAAAAGTGAAAATATTCACCTAAAAACAAAGTACAATTTCCTCCACAGATATTAAAGATCACACAAACAGAAGTCTAGCTACAAGACCAGAGGGAAAAGTCTCAAACCCCACAATGTTCTTGTTTTTTCCTTGGAGCTGATAATGTTATCCCCATATTCTGATGGCTTTGTTAACTGTCTTCTGTAGTTGCCTATGCCTAAATATCCCCCAGCTGCTGTGTCCCAGTCACCAGAGTCCCTGAGGTCCCCCTTGTCCCTAATGTTTCCCATCACATATTGCCACAGAACCAGAGATAACAATACTTCTCATGACTCAAGTTCTCTGGTGAAGGCTTCCACTCCTGGACTCTGTCAGTCACTGGATGGAGCAGATGGCCAGAAGTCAAGACATTGTGTTTGGTAGAAGATGTTCACCAAATGTGGTGACCAGAAGATTTCAGATTTAGCTTTCCAGAGGAACAGAGTCATACCACAACATTTCTGAACAGCTCCAGTTACAACTGTGTAACACCAGCCGGTATTCAGAAGCTGTGCCAGGAAGCTCTCCACTTTGCTCCACTCCTTTACTAATAGCATTTTGTCAAGCTGCCCTCTGGGACGAAATTATTGTATAGTGGTTAAATGTCTGCTAGTGGAGGAATGCTTTATTTTGCCTTTTAACCACAGACTGACTTGAATTCCAACACACAAACTAGGAGGTACCTGGGATGCATTATAGCTGCATCTGGGTAGCTTTTCTGGCTTTACAAAAGACCACAGACAAGAATGACACTGCTTTATTGATCTCTTCTCCCTTTCACATTTTACATAATCAGTAAGTAGCAACAATATGCATCTTTATTTTCATCAGACTCTTCCTAATGAATATACTATCTCTGTCTTCTTCTCACATAAATACATTATCTGATGTACACCAAGTAACAGATCACAGCCATATTTTCTTTAGCCTTCCAGAGCTCCTAGCAAAAGCAGCATTTTCAATACTTTGACAAGAAAACCCTAATGTAAAGTATATCTATTGATGAAGAATAGGGAATATCTGAAAGAGAAACTCATTCTGTTGTATGCTGTGAGTGGGTGAGTGGCCTGAGTTTGACCCACTGCTGATTTTTTTTGTGCAATGATCTCCTTTCACAAAGTAGGTCTGAAACTGCTTTATATGTTTCTGGCTAAATATTTAGAAGTCATTACTGTGAGAAGGGAAAAAGTAAACAACGCCAAAACTGACTCACAGTGAAACACCAGACAGTGAAGAGTTTCTCCTAGTGCCACAAACTAGAATAGGATACAAATGACTGCATTTACATCCACTATTGAAATATTAGATTATAAAAAGTAATGACTAGATGTAGCTAGAGGGAAAGTCTAGGAGTGTTTATTCGTTGAAATGAGACAGACATGATAGAATGCACAGTCCTTATCTGAACCTTTTAAAACAAGATTTTCAGCTTGTTCATTCACTCAGACTTCTAGACAAATTAATTGGACTAATTAAAAACTTCTATCATTTAGGATTTGGCTGTCCTACAAATGTAGGAATATTTTAAGCCAAAAAAAATTCTTATGACGTATGAGTAATGAATTCCAGTCTTTTGTGTTTGATTGTTTTTTTGGTTTTGTTTTGTTTTTGGTTTTTTTTTAATATTTAATATGAAAGCAAGGAGCATGCTCTGGCTATGTGAGGGACTCCCTTGTGGTCTTCCAGATGAGTCAGGAGTGTGAAATGTTCTAAAAATGCTTTTATTTTGCAAAAAAGAGCTGTTTCTTGCACTACTGTTATGATCTGTTGTTCATTGCATGTCCTCTGATAAGCAGTAGAGTTGTAGTCTTATTGTCCCAAAGAACTCTGACACAGGAATAGATGTGCAGAAGCCAGTCACAGCAGTTGGCAAAGATGTAAGTAAGGTTATCAGTTTGGATTTAGAGAAAGTGACCTTCATTATATATATTTTTTTTTCCACATGTAAAACTACATCACACCATTTTTACTAGTAGGGAATATATGTGGAAATGAAAAATGACTGCTTCATTCTGCATATTCCTACCACTCTCCTGCTCCCTCATGCACAACATCAAACATGCAGGATGTAGAGAAGTTAAAATCAGCAAAATACCCTGGAAATCTAACATATGGGCTTATGAAGGAGTATTGCAATCATTATGCTCTGTGCAAATGCACAAGATTTTCCTATGAATGGGGGCCTGTGATAAGTAAGTTATATGTATCTCTCATGCAAAGTAGGAAACGTGACAAGTCTGTACAAAAGTTTTTCTGTTATTCTGCAGGAGTGAGTTGATTATTAAACATCTCTACTTTTCACTCCCACTCTTCATTTTGTTTTCACAAGTCCTAACTTATCCTCTGACTGTTGAACATGACCAAAAGTAAAGGAAATGGGTCAAGCAAATGTATAAAAAATAGTACAGAATGTTTTATCAATGTGGTGGAGGATAGGCTGTGACACTATTAGTTCTCCTTTGTTTCTGCAAATTTCATGTACTTGCTGTTAAGTGCACTGAGCTGATGTTTCCTAGATATGATGCCATTTCATTTCTGTCACTTATAAAATATAATAGGTGCAAAAACTGCAGAGTTCCTGTGGTTTGCTTAAGCAGGCTTCTGGAAACATGAAGAGAGATGTGATCAAACAAGCACTAGAACAACAGGGCATGTTTTCACTATAGTAAAAAGCCAGGAAAAGGCAGAGAGCAGTACTCAGCATATTAGATGATTAATCATTACCAATTTTACCTCAGCCAAATGAGGTTTTAAGGATGACCAAAGGAAAATGATGTAATTTCTGGTTTATGATCTTGCTTAGTCTGGTGTAGGAGATCAGACTGTGATAATAAAATAAATTTAAAAAATATTAAAGGAAGAAAATGATTTACCTCAATTATATTTGTTAATATTTCTGTTAATCAGACTATAATAATAGAATCATAGAATGACCCAGGTTGGAAGGGACCTCCAAAGGTCATCTAGTCCAACCCCTCTGCAGTGAGCAGGGACATTCTCAACTAGGTCAGGTTGCTCATAGCTTATTGTCAATATATATTTCTAAACTGTTTGAAATTAAAGTTAGAATAATGCATGCACATCTATATAACACTGACTACATAACACATATAGAGTTAAGGATCATTCTAAAATAAATAGAATATTATGGAATGAAAAAAACAACAAACCCAACAACAACAACAACCAAAAAAAACCCCAAACCGAAACAAAACTTCAACTGTGAGGTTTTTGTCTTTTTGTCTCATGTCTCTTTATGAAACAGACTCATATTGGGAGATTCCATTTCTCATGTTTTGTTTTTGTGTGACTTAACTCTTAGTACTTAGAATAATTTAGAAACAGCAATAAATAACTTAATCTTTACCCCAGATGAAACAAGATTGTGTATATATCTACTGGAAATAACAGGGAAATTTATCAGACATGACAGTGATGTGGCCCCATAGAGCACTAACATGAAACTAAATTAACATATACTAGGCCAAATTCTCCGACAAAAGTCTCTCAGGGAGTAAGATTTGCAGAAATTTTGAATGAGGCAGAAAGAAGGGTAACTTCATATTTCCCAATAATATCAGATTAAATTGGCACTTGGAAAAGGTGCTACTATCCATCTTTGAAGAGTATATTTTATATACAAAATGTAACACCATTGAAAAGAATTATTTTTCATATGAAATGCACATGGCTTAAAATAAAAACTTACATTTTGTTTGGCATTTTGACACAACCGGAGTCTTAGTACCTGAATTCCTACATGCACCAGCTAGTCTACCACATTACCACAGACAACCATGAGAACACAAGAAAATAATTTCCCAGAAGACAATTCAATTGTAACCTTTAGTTATTAAAATTGTTTCTGTTGGCTTTTTCAGACTAATAGTGTAATTTCCATGAATGCAATTTAAGAGCAACTTAATCAATGAATACCACTGTAGCAAATAATTTCAGTCACAAGAAAGGATGAAAGAAATGTTTAATTTGATATGAAACTGAGGCATTGTGTTTTGTTTTGTTTTTTCTTTGGTTTGGTTTGGTTTTGGTTTGGTTTGTTTTTCCCAAATCTCTATTAAGCTTGATTCCTTATCTGAAAGAGCAGTGTGCCTATCCTTTTTCCCCATCCTCTCCAACTTGGCAGTAGATGAGAAAGAAGGATGGACTAAACCAGCCTCAGGCTGTTTGTTATTGAAACACTTGATTTCCCTCACCCTCAAAAAAAACCCCCACAACAAAACAAACAAACTAAAAAAAAAAAAGAACCAAACCAAAACCAAACAAAAAACAAATCCATTTGAAAGGCCAATTTATTGTTTCATTTTTAACATCTTTGGTAATAAATTTGTGTCAAGTTCTACTCTTTCAGAAATACCTTGACATGATTCCAGTATGACACAAATCAGGACTGCTCGTAATAGATTGCATGAGTAAAGTAAATCCATTTTGTATGGGAGTAGAACTGCATTTTTTTGTACAATGCCTAGTGTAGTGTGATCCAGAATCTCACTGCATCCCTCCAGATAACACTTGTTAACACAGGCACTCCAATTCATAAAAAAGAAGGTATTTTCAGCTTCATAATAGTAAAGTATTACCAAGCTTTTATGGTTGCAAAACAGAATTCAGCTCGAGGTCATCAAAAGAACCACATAATATTTTTATTTCCATAATAGATATAAAATATGGAAATGCCATATTAAGTAGCCAGTCAGATTAATTGTTTTAAGGAATTTAAATGCTATAGTTTCACAGAAACAGAGGAGAAGACAAGAACTCATATATCTCTGTGTTTATTTTTTTTTTGAAGTGGCAGCACAAATAAAATCTTTCAAATAACTTTGCTATGGCAAAAAAAAAAGAAAAAGACATTTAGAAAAGCCATTAATAGAAGAAAGTTATTGTTGTGTTTCAGTAAATTACTCCACAGTATGGATTGCTAAAGAGCATGAGTCTTATAACAGATTACCCAAAACTTTCTGTAACAACAGCAGGAGCTATGCAAGTAAGCACGAACATAAAGCTCTGTGCCAATGCATATTAACTTGTCCCATGTAACTTCTACTCTTCCAGCCCTTGGCCCATGTCCATCCAATTTAAATGTCAAACACAGAAGGGAAAATTGTAAACCTTCTGTACTTACAGACTGCACAATCTTTTTTTTCCTTTCACTGAATTTTTACCCAGGAAGGATAGATCAGTTATATGCTTCATAGAGTCTGCTTGATATGAACTTTTAAAAGGTTTTAGTTTAATCCTGTGCACCTGGTATTGCTGTGGGTTCACACAATTTTATATTTCTTCACTACCAGGTCTCCTATGACTTTACAAGAACAAAGCTAATAAATTCCACAGCACCAAAGACAGAAGCAATTGGAAACTGTTTTCTAATTCAGACCTACACAGACTTGTGTCTTTCCCCATATCCCACATCCATAATGATTATATTCTCTCTCTGCATGGATATAAAACAGTCTGTCATTTATATTTGAATACCCTTCTTTAATATTATTAGACCACATAGGTACATATTTTAAAGAGGTCAGATGACTTGTTAACACAGTGTATTTGTGCAGGTCTCAGCAAACATGGAAGAACAAATTTAAGAAAGACTTTAATATAAGCACTTACAAAGTTAAAGAGAATATAATGTTACTTTCTATTATTAACGAAGTCAGTCTACCTTATGAAATAACTTCATTGAGAGAGAACTAGTCAATGCTTTTATGTTTTAGCATCATTACCAGATTACAGTTTTATTACTCACCTACCCTAATGCCCAGAAGTAGAAACAACATGTCATGCATCCTCTTCTTCATGTAAGTTTGCTTTCTTGCTTGTTTCACAACACTTAATTGATCTTGAAAAGGGGAAATACATCTTCAGCCCTCAAAGTAGAACCCTACATATCTTCATAAAGGGTAAATTTATTGAAGAGCTGTAGTCTCAGGATGACTTAACAGGGAAAAGTGGAACCCTTTGGGAGTCAGTTTAAAGTCGACTCTCCTCTGCTCTTTTAAGAGCTCTTTTAATAAGCACTTTTGTATGAAATAAGCACTTTTGTAATGTAATTTATCTAACCTGTTTCAGGTATTTACTTTAGACTGAACTACAGAAATAATTCATCTTCTCCAATGCCTAGAAAGGGAGCTCATCTTTACAAGATTACATATTAATTCCTGTTATCACTCAATTAAATTATTCTTTTTTTTTCTTGCTCTTCTTCATTTTAATGCATCTCTCTTTTTCTTAGGATAGTTTGTTCTCCCTACACATTATCATATTAATTAAGCTAATTGTACTTCATACCTTTGTGTTGAATTTAATTTTTTCAAATAGTGTCCAAAGATACGACAATACTTCCTAAGTAATATAGAAATAAACTCTTTAATGTCCCTATTTTGAAGTCCAGAAAGTCTATAGGTGCATCTAATTACAGATTAACAGAATGTTAAGGATTGGAATGGATCTAGAAGATCATCTAGTCCAACCCCCCCTGCCCGAGAAGGAGAGAAGTCTCCAGAGAAGGAGACTTCACAAACCCCCTGGGCAGCCTGTTCCAGAGCTCTGTCACCCTCACTGAGAAAAAGTTCTTTCTTGTGTTGACCCTAAACCTCTTGTGCTCCAACTTACTCCCATTGCCTCTTGTCCTGTCATTGGGATAATTGATACGTACAATATTCAAACATCTGAAGAGAAACATGCAATCATAGAAGAGTTTAGGACCATTGAGTGCAACTATCAGTTTAGCACTGCCAGGTCCACACTAAACCACAGAATCATAGAATCATAGGATCATTTAGGTTGGAAATGACCTTTAAGTTCACTGAGTCCAACCATTAATCCAGCAATGCCTGGTCACCACTAAACCTTGTCTATCAGCACCATATCTATGGTGACTCCAACACTTCACCAGGCAGCCAGTTCCAGTGCTTAACAACCCTGATAATGAAGAAAATATCCCTAATATCCAATCTAAACCTTTCCTGGTATAACCTCAGGCCATTTCTTCTTGTCCTACTGACAATGTTATTGAAAAATAAACTACTCATAAACTACTTATTTTACTGGATTTGTTTCCAAAATATTCACAATACTTTCAAGAAAAAGAAAAAAAACCAAAAACAAAACAAACCATAAACAACAATCCCCCATCCTCCAAACTTCCAAAACCCAGTGAAGCTGACAACATTACTTAAGAAAATTCCATATTATTTCAGTATATACTAGCTACTATGCAGAAGGACCAGTTAATTGTTTATTATTTTAACTTCAATAGTTTATATTCACATAGACTGAAAAGGTTTGCAGAGATTCCCCAGAGCATATTCTGGCAATGAATAGTTAGAAAGGCAGCATAATCAGAGATGAATTCCATTTTACTCTGACTAAGGTAGGTTTTTTGTTGAGTTTCACACTTTAATCTCATTACAAAGTGGTTTTTATAGATGAGTTTATAAAACCAAAAAGAAATATGTGTACATAGAGTTTTTTAAAGAGATGTTGGACATCTTGAATCAGACAGTACAATCTTGCTTATCAGCTTGTTTTTCACATCATTAGGATGACATGGAGTAAGAGTAAAATGGGATTTAAAAAATTTTACTATTATAATAATTATATATATTAATATTTATTATGGAAGGAAAAGTAAATGTTAAGATCTGGAAATAGTTGATAGATTTATAGCTGAACTCTGTGCTCTACACATAAAGCTGTGGAAGTGGAATACTTTGTTTACCATTATGTCATGATTAATTCTACAAAAGCTGACTGAGCATTTGGTACAATTAACCTTGTTAGAGTTCTAGGAAGATGATATTAATTCTCTCGGGATAGTTATGGTTCAAACATACCAATGCCACAGAGCTTTCTTGGCTAATATTAGTTTCTACCTTACAGTCTTCTCTTTAGATCCATGAATTACCAGCACTCAGAGTAGTTCGTTTAACTCAGTCAAGGTATTCTCAGAAACCCTGGGGAATCTGTGCAAGTGCTCTGATTACTTTGAAAATGTTTCCGTTTCCTGCTCTTAAAACATTGTCCTAAAGGACAGAGATTTCTTAGGAGATGCAACATTATTCAGAATCAGTTTTATTAAGTTTAGAAATTAAGGATATGTTTACATAAAATCTGATTTCAGCAACAGAGCAGCAATTCATATGTCTCAGAAAATTAATTTCATTATTAGGATCATACTTAAGATTCTGCTGTATCATTCCTTAGATATTTTGTGGGAATAGCTAATAGCAGCTGGCATATCCTGAGAAGATCCTGAAGTGAAATCTGTCCTGTTCCTGTTTTTTACGGGAAGATTACAACCACTTATATCTCAAGATCTTGCTCTGAATGAAATGTTCCCTTGTGGTCCTCCTAAAATTTATCTATTACCCTTCCCCCTTCTTTTTCTAAATGTTGCTTATTTTAATAATAAAGTACCACTACAAAAACAAAACAAAACAAAAAAAGGTATAATAATTAATCTTAGTGAGATTAATTTCATAAGAATACAAAAAAAAATTAATTTGACAACTCAATTTTTTCCAACTCACAGGCTGGATTTAGGTGAATCCATCACACCCAAATTGTGATACACCTAAGAGATATTTCCAAAGATACTTTTAATATCTTTTATTCAGCATTGTCCTTGATGCAGCAGGACCTAGGTGATTACTTTTCCCATTATTTCCTGTATCATGTGAATACCCAGTCCCAGCTGGCTATTTAAGTGCCAGACCCAGAAGATGAATGAGTGTAAAATATGAACAGTTGGGTGGCACTTTGATTCTTGAAACTGCTGTTTTTAACTTTAAGACATTGCCCACAACCAATTCAGGTTGATGCTGTTGAAGCTGGCTAAAATCAATCTTCTCTCATTTTTCTCTGTTAGTCTTTGCACACTGAAATATTCTCAGCAGGAGGAGTAGATAGTGACTGCTTGCAATCTTAGTTATAGATTATTAGGTCACTTTTTGGTGAAATTAGTTGTAATTTTCCAGACGGAGGGAGCAGGATCCAAACTGCCTGCTTGCCAGAAAACATAAACACAGTTCTGAATTGACACAGTCACTGAAATATTTAAGCTGAGGAAGTTGTTTGATTAGGAAGAAGTAGTAGTACTCTGGAGTCTGGATTCCTTCCGCTCCAGGTACCATTCAATAGGCAACAGAAAGTTATACATTTCAGAGGGTGTTTCAGCTCCATGTACATGTCAGGGCTTTTTTAATCTACTAAAGAACCAATTCTCCCTCCGTAGGTCTCTATCTGTCTTCATTAGCTTTTACGAGGAGTTTACAATGACCACACTCCTTTCTTAAATGTCTTACTTGAATTTTTAAATTGAGGCAAAATCTATCTGGTCCTAAAAGCCTCTAGAGCTTTTTGTTAAAGTTGTGCCTTGACAGATGCAGCTGCTGCACAGGACATTTTAAATTAGGCATCACTGTAAATTCTCTCATGAACTCTAGGCCATAGTCATTAAACTTCACGCTTTTGCTTTCTGTTGTTGATTGCAGAAACTTTTCTGTTAAAAAGTCATGTTAAATCCCAGTGTGACATTCCAAGGTTACATTATCCCAGCTAACTGCAATTCACATCGAGTAACATTAGAAGCAGAATTTCAGAGTTGTCTATACAATAATTTGTATCTCGGTTGTTACTGTACATTTCCCAAATTTATATTATGAACATTTGTGTTGTGTAATTAGTGTGGAAAGATTATGGTCTCCATAAAGTCCAATTTCCCTAAAATGTTCAATTGCCTTTACCCATAGGTTACTATGTTTCATTTTTAAAGACTATTTTCATTTCATTGTAATGACTTGTCAGGCTTGAATGGATGTGAATTCCTAATGACAAGCACATATATATGCACAGACCCTAATGAACTTGCGGTATAATTATGAAGAAGTATGTATATGTTGGTTACTGTCAATGAATAACAAAAATACAGAATCTTAATTAAGAAATGGGAATGTGATACTGTTGGATGGTTCTATTGCTTGTTCTGGGAAGAATCATTGTTTCTTTAATCACAGATGAGGTTCTCAGAAAATAGTTTGCCTCAAGCAAACAAGAAATTGGAAGAAGAAATGAGCAATCTATATTTTTCTCCCATCAACCTATATTTTTCAATGTGACCAAACAGAAAGGTTTGCATGCAATTAATGTAGTTGAACCAAACATATTGTGACACTAAATATAATTTTAAGGTACTAGGAGACTCATTCAAGTGAAGCAACTGTATATATGACTGCTATAATAAATTTTAAAGAAAACCCACAAAATCCCAAGAGTTTCTCTGCCAGAACTCACTATCTCTCAACTACTAACACAGGAGTTCAACCCTTAGCCATCATTACTGAAAACAGTCCTTTTTGCTTTATCATTAGTATTATTTTATTGCAACATACATCTGTGGCAGAACAATTACACTGACAAGTTCCTTTCTATAGTGTTTGTTTCTACACATGGTTGAAGCCAAGCAGAGAAATCAGGAGCATGACCACAGTGCATAAAAGCACTACCACTGATGGTTTAAACATATATTTACTACTGAACCAGACAAAAAGAAACATTTAAGAAAGGACAGGCCACTAAGTGAGTAATTACTGGGTAGATCTAATTTCTTTTGCTTAAATATTGATTAGAGCACAGAAATGTTGACATTGGAAGACTATGGATCCAGACTGACCTTTGTTTGCTGTTTATGTTGTCATAGAATCATAAAATCATAGGATCATTTAGGTTGGAAAAGACCATTAAGATCATCGAGTCCAGCTTTTGATCCAGTACTGCCTTGTCACCACTAAACCATGTCCCTCAGCATCACATCTACACATAATTTAAATCCCTCCAGGGATGGTGACTCCACCACTTCCCCAGGCAGACTGTTTCAAGGCTTGACAACCCTTTAGTGAATAATTTTTTCCTAATATCCAATCTAAACCTTCCCAGGTGTAACATGAAGCCCTTTCCTCTTGTCCTATTGCATGTTACTTGGGAGAAGAGACTGACTCCCACCTTGCTAAAACGATCTTTTAACTAGCTATAGAAGGCAAGCAGGTCTCCCCTGAACTTTCTTTTCTTCAGGTTAAACAACCCCAGTTCCCTCAGCTGCTCATTGTACATTTTGTTCTCTAGAGCCTTCATCAGCTTTCTGCCCTTCTTTGGACATGCTCCAGCACCTCAGAGTCCTTCTTGGAATGAGTGGTCCAAAACTGAACACAGTATTTGAGTTGTAGCTTCTTCACTAGTGCTGAGTACAGGGGGACAGTAATTTCCTTAGTCCTTCTAGCCACACTATTTCTGATATAGGCCAGGATGCCATCGGCCTTCTTCGTCACTGGGGGCACACTGCTGGCTCATATCCATTTTGCTGAAGTGATAACTGTACTAGTCTTTAATAAAAACACACAGAGCTGTGCAGAACCAATACTATCCTGCCCCATTTGAGGAGGATGTGAGCTTTTGCCAGCCAACATCCATTCTGAGAGTATTTTGAGATGGATATTTCCTTCCTATTGAAGGAAATATTCCAGATTTATTTATTTTTTTAAATGGTAGTGGCCGCTAGTTGTAAACAGCAAGGGAGCTGAAGACAGACAGCATTTCGCCATGCTCCAAAAACACACACGATCCCTGCTGATGCCTGGAATAAGTACAGGAAAGATTTCAAAGAGACCCTTTAACTGAAAAATTATTATTTGTATGGGATTCTGACAGAGAAGGATAAGATTTGGGACCTGGTTGGTGATATTCAAGGAGAAGATTCAGTTTAGCCAAGCAAAACACACATAACATCACATTCAGTCTGAAAGCTGTAAGAAACAATAGGGTACTATTTTGCTTGTGGTGAAATTTGACTGATTTGTGGAATAAAAATAGGGTTGTTTTATTTACTCTGAACTAGGGAGAGAAGAATGTCATATTGTCCTTATTAACCATACATTTCCACCCTTTCCTACATTTAAATGCATATATATTGAAATATGTTATTTACTGCTATGTAGCTCTCTCCTAAATTTTATTGCATGCCTCAGTTAAATGCAGAATTAGAAACAACACTGAGTTTATTTTTATTCTACATACACTTCATACAACCATTAACATATGTCCATTTATTTGAATTACTTTCTTATGCATCCATGATGCAAACAAAATTCCATTGCAGAAGAGACTGGACAAAGATGTACACATGAACACGGTTGAGTTTTATTCAAAGGGGACAGTTTTCAGTCATTGTGATTTGTACCCATTATTGCTCATATTGGCATTTCTACATGCTGTGAGATCAGAGCAGAGATGGATCATACTTCTAATTCAACTCACTAAAATGCATAGAGGAACCTCAATTACTTCCACATTAATTAATTTAAATCTCTATGGGACTAGGAAATTTGTTCCTCAGGAGTGAAGAAAGCCCATGTTTTGGAGGAACCCACTGGGGGCTGTGAAGGCTGCTGCAAACATTCAATCAATTTGAGGAACCTGTTGAACAATCTCCTCCTGACACTTAGGCTACATTAATTTCCTCCTCATACAGCGGCCACAAATACTACTGAGACTGATGAAACTTTGGACACAAAGAAAGAGATAGGCATACTTTCAAAATTCCTAATTACTGTCAGGAAATAACAGTTATAACATGATCAATCAGTTTGTGAAAAACCATGATGCTAATGGAATCAAGATTTATAATGAAAACTATGTAGTTGTGGTAAAATAGTTTTATAACTACAAGTAGGATTTTTTTTATATATATAAGCTATTAAACTTCAAAAGTACTTACCCTTCTTTTGAACCATTAGAAAGTTTTTATTTGCAATTAAGACTGAATACAGCAAAAGTGCTGATTTACCAGAAACACAGATATTTTATCAACTTCTTTTTGGTGCCTAGGCTTTTCACAGAAAGAAAATCCAGGCAAATGGCCCAGGCAGGAATTCAGTATGCAAAAGAGAAAACTAGTCTGGATATCTGGGGAATGAGAACCCAGGAACATGCTAATGAAGTCTCTAGTCACTTCTTGTAACAATGAACTGTTGTAGGAGCTCTGGACTGCCAGAGAAGCACTGTCCTGGCATTTCTTGAAACTGTGAGAGGCTGGGTTCTGTGTCACAACTACAGAAGAGAAATCTCAGGTATAGCCAGGTCTTAAAGAAATTGAATTGGTAGAAAAAACTTCCCATTTCCAAGAACCATGGTCATGTGTGTTACATGGGCTTAATTCTGGAGCCAAGTCAAGGTTCTGTTTTGATGACAAGAGTTTGTTTACTCATATAAATGCAGTGCACTGGGGACTTCAAATGGATATGCTCTAAATAAGATTATTGACAGAAATAGGGTCTGTGAAATCAAAGGTATGAATCAGAATAAGAAGCTGTGCTCCTCACATTCTGTTCTGTATGTGTTTGGTTTTTTTAGTTAGACACTTATTTAAGAAAATGGCATGCACCATTTAGTGAAAGCAATGTAGCTGCTTCAGTGTGAAACAGAAGTAATGAATGTGGTGTGATACTGGAGACCTCACATACTAAATATGGCTCTGGACAAGAACAGATTCTGTTGTTAATGGGTTTTTGTATATTTACAGCAGGACTGAGTTCCCTACAGTGCTTTTCGTTTTCATTGTCATTCATTAAGTTACCTAATCCCCTAGTTTCCTCCAAAGAAGGGAATATACGTATATACACTATACTTTCATTTATTTTTATATTACTCTATTCATATTTCAACTTATTCAGTCCGTTATGCTGATTAGATCATGATAATGATCCATAATATAAACATAATACTCTGTATAAATATAGCTAATATCTACCAGAAAATTCCTATCCATTGATATGTAAGAAATATAGAACTGTTCACTGCTTATGTAAGCAATGAATTAAGATGAATTTTACGTCTCAAACCACTGCTATCTCAAAAAACTTTAACACACTTTTGTTCATAGATTGACAACTTGGGTGACCTTTGATATTCTCTGTAACTGGACTCACTTAGGAAATGTGTTGTCATCTTCTCATTAAATCCTCATTTAAAAGTTTATTCTGTGCATATTAGTAGGGTTTCAAGAGGCATTCACAGGAAGTGAATAGGTTGTGCAACTCCTAGATGAACATTTTATGTTTACAAACATATCCTATATACTCTGCAAGTTTATTTCTATAACACATTCCCTCCTGCCACTCACACATGCAGAGAATTGTTTTGCAACAGCAACATGACACTATTTATCTATCACAGATAATTTATTCTTTGGCTGGTCAGCTGTATTGGTCTATGCTTGATGCTCTGCCAGACCTTGAAGGTGGGGAGATAATAATATTTTGATTATATCTAAGCCACTCTGAAAGCATTCTCATGCATGAGGAAAATAAACAGAATGGTAGAGTGACATAGGACATCAAAGTGCAGCACATTTTTCCAGCTGGGTAGAGCAGCTCAATAGATCAGCCAAAGTATTTTTCTGACAAACTAGAATAAGACATCTAAGCTCCTTCATGAATGCAGGACTACTCCCTTTCACAGTAATAATGAAAGATACTCAGATGTTTAAGTGCCTTTCTGGATCACAGCCCTAATAAATTAGAAGTTTAGGAAACTCATTTGTCCTGTGGCTTCCTTCTGAATCACACCAGGTGTCCTGCATACATACAACCCCTCAGTAATTGTGCAGATGGACTTTCTGATAGTTTTCCATTAAACGGACTGATTCTTAGCCAGGTACTTGGCGCTGCTCAGTTTCCTTTTGCTGATGGTTTGACCCTAAGTTCTCTGGTCTCACATCAATTATGTGAGACCTGTGCAATCCTAGGGCACCTGGAGGCCCGGCCAGGTATCCTAAGGCATTTCAACTGTTACTATTTATTTATATGTGGGCAACCCCACACCATTACAGACAGAAGCTGGAAGATTGGTTCCTTGAATAAAGGTCTCCATTCCCCTAAAAAGCATGTAGACACAGTACACATGATTCATTTGCCTCAACCTTGGAATCTACTGCCATTTCAGATGTTCCATGGCATCTCAAACATGCTTGTGTAGCTGGCAAAAATATTAGAATCATAGAATGATAGAACCATTCAGGAAAAGACCCTTGGGATCATCAAGTCCAACCATCAGCCCTACTCTACAGTAAAGTTCACCCCTATCACCATGTCCCTCAAAACCACATCCAAACGACCCTTAAACACATCCAGGGACAGTGACTCAATCACCTCCCTGGGCAGTCTGTTCCAGTGTCTGACCACTTCTTCAGTGAAAAAGTTTTCCCTAATGCCCAGTCTAAACCTACCCTGCCATAGCATTCACAGAAAATCTGTGACATTCTGGAGCAACAACTGGACACCAGACAGGATTTCATGGGTCATCAAAAATGTCACTAGGTGCCAATTACTAAACACTTGAAATGAAACCTTATCTTAGAAGTAGAAGCTTGCATTATAAACATCTACATTTAGGGAAAATTAGTCCTGTCCTGAAATAACAGATAGCATCTGGACATTTTGCTTTCCTTCCTACCAGGACAGAATTATACTTTATAGTACATTCATAGCCTCTTCATCCAGTTTTATACTTCTTCCAGTTTTATTTGATACACTTCCAGTAATTTTTCCAATGAAGTTGCCAGCAAATGCATTTCTGTGTCAATAAGCATTTCAAGAATATAAATTTAAATTCTGGACATAAGGGAACAGTTCAGATTTAAGACTCATTTGTATTGTGGCCTTTGAGCTGACATTATCAATTACTATTTCAATTAGTGCTAATTGAATTGCTGATGTTTCTAGATGGTGGGCTGATAGCAGTAACTCATTTCATCTAGACCAAAAACCTGCCATGATCTTTCAATCAAAAAAACATACTTGTTATTGTCATATATAGATACTAAAAGTTAGACTTACTAGGTTAAAAAAAAAGCATCTGACAAATACACCCTAAAATGCACTGTGATTCTGAAAGACTTGGAAGACATGAGTAACTTTTTAGAAACCTCACAGTAATAGAGTACAATTTATTACAAAAACCTTAATTTAATTGTCATGACAGTTTAGGGAGTTTCTTGGGTGTCAACTGTTATGCTCATAAAGCATGATTTCACTTGACCATTGCAAGGAGATGCTCCTCTGTTTTCTGAATCTCTGGGAGACTATATTAACAATTGGGAAATGCTTGAATGTATTTGTTCTTAAAAATATATTTCCAATAAAATGTCAAATGTATAATCAACATATGATTGATCCAAACATCCCATAAGTCATTTTGATCTTTGTGTGACTGCCAGAATTTCTGTTGGAAAGAATATCAGTGAAATGGAAAGATTTTGTTGGTAGTTAATTTGTATCTCCTTTCTTTCCATCCTACATTCTTTTACATTTGTGACAACTATCATGCAAGGTTTTAAGTACGTGATGTCACTTGAAACTATAGACTCCCTAGAGCCTTCCTGAGATTATTGTGTAATGGGTCCACCCAAAGAGCTCGATTGCAAATTGGGAGCCCAGGGAGCTCTGTGTCAAGTCCACACACACTATAACATTTTTTTAGGCCTGATGATCAGGTATCTATTCTATCTGAGCATACTTTT